>CATQIS010000039.1:0-87792 GCA_958296335.1 Urtica urens | reverse complement strand
GTTAAAACGTAACTTTGACTAGTAAAAAATGTACTTTAACTTGTAAAAAACGTATTTCTACTTGTAAAACACTTACTTTAACTTGTAAAAAACGTACTTCAACTTGTAAAAAACGTACTTTAACTTGTAAAAAACATATTTTAATGTGTCCAAATGTAACTTTAACATGTCAAAACGTAACTTTAACTTATTAAAAACGTACTCTAACTTGTGAAAAACGTATTTTAACTTGTCAAAACGTAACTTTAACTTGTAAAAAACCTACATTAACTTGTCAAAACGTAACTTTAACTTGTCAAAACGTAAGTTTAACTTGTTAAACACATACATTAACTTGTAAAAAACATACTTTAACTTGTCAAAAATGTGGTTTAACTTGTAACAAATGTACTTTAACTTGTATAAACGGACTTCAATTTGTAAAAACATACTTTAACTTGTAAAAACGTAACTTTAACTTGTCAAAACGTAAGTTTAACTTGTCAAAATGTAAGTATAACTTGTTAAAAACACACATTAACTTGTAAAAAACGTACTTTAACTTGTAAAACACTTCCTTTAACTTGTAACAAATGGACTTTCACTTGTAAAAACGTACTTCAATTTGTAGAAAACATACTTTATCTTGTAAAAACGTAACTTTAACTTGTCAAAACATAAGTTTAACTTGTCAAAATGTAATTTTAACTTGTAAAAAACGTACTTTAACTTGTAAAACATTTCCTTTAACTTGTAACAAATGGACTTTAACTTGTAAAAACGTACTTCGACTTGTAAAAAACGTACTTCAACTTGTAAAACACTTACTTTAACTTGTAACAAATGGACTTTAACTTGTAAAAACATACTTCGACTTGTAAAAAACGTACTTTAACTTGTCAAACCGTACCTTTAATTTGTCAAAACGTAAGTTTAACTTGTTAAAAAACGTAGTTTAACATGTCAAAACGTAACTTTTACTTGTAAAAAACGTACTTTAAATTGTCAAAATGTAATTTCAATGTGTCAAAACGTAACTTTAAGTTGTTAAAACGTAACTTTAACTTGTAAAAAATGTACTTTAACTTGTAAAGAACGTACTTCAAGTTTTAAAACACGTACTTTAACATGTAAAAAACGTACTTCAACTTGTAAAAAACGTACTTTAATTTGTAAAAAACGTATTTTAACGTATCAAAATGTAACTTTAACTTGTCAAAACGTAAATTTAACTTATTAAAAACGTACTTTAACTTGTAAAAAACCTACTTTAACTTGTCAAAACGTAACTTTAACTTGTCAAAACGTAACTTTAACTTGTTAAAAACGTACTTTAACTTGTAAAAGACGTACTTTAACTTGTAAAAAACGTACTTTAACTTGTCAAACGTAACTTTTACCTGTAAAAAAACTACATTAACTTGTCAAAACGTAACTTTAACTTGTCAAAACGTGAGTTTAACTTGTTAAAAACATACATTAACTTGTAACAAACGTACTTTAAATTGTCAAAAATGTGGTTTAACTTTTAACAAATGTACTTTAACTTGTAAAAACGTACTTCAACTTGTAAAAAACGTACTTTCACTTGTAAAAAACCTACTTTAACTTGTGAAAACATAACTTTAATTTGTCAAGACGTAAGTTTAACTTGTTAAAAACGTAATTTAACTTGTCAAAACGTAACTTTACCTTGTCAAAATGTAATTTTAATGTGTCAAAACGTAACTTTAACTTGTAAAAAACGTACTTCAACTTGTAAAAAACGTACTTCACCTTGTAAAACACTTGTTTTAACTTGTAGAAAACGTACTTTAACTTGTAAAAAACGTATTTTAACGTGTCAAAATGTAACTTTAACTTGTGAAAACGAACTTTAACTTGTTAAAAACGTACTTTAACTTGTAAAAAACGTAATTTAACTTGTCAAAATGTAACTTTAACTTGTCAAAACGTAATTTTAAATTGTTAAAAACGTACTTTAACTTGTAAAAAACGCTTTTTAACTTGTAAAAACCCTACTTTAACTTGTCTCAACGTAACTTTAATTTGTCAAAACGTAAGTTTAACTTGTTAAAAACATAATTTAACTTGTCAAAACGTAACTTTAACTTGTAAAAAACGTACTTTAACTTGTCAAAATGTAATTTTAATGTGTCAAAACGTAACTTTAAGTTGTTAAAACGTAACTTTGACTAGTAAAAAATGTACTTTAACTTGTAAAAAACGTATTTCTACTTGTAAAACACTTACTTTAACTTGTAAAAAACGTACTTCAACTTGTAAAAAACGTACTTTAACTTGTAAAAAACATATTTTAATGTGTCCAAATGTAACTTTAACATGTCAAAACGTAACTTTAACTTATTAAAAACGTACTCTAACTTGTAAAAAACGTATTTTAACTTGTCAAAACGTAACTTTAACTTGTAAAAAACCTACATTAACTTGTCAAAACGTAACTTTAACTTGTCAAAACGTAAGTTTAACTTGTTAAACACATACATTAACTTGTAAAAAACATACTTTAACTTGTCAAAAATGTGGTTTAACTTGTAACAAATGTACTTTAACTTGTAAAAACGGACTTCAATTTGTAAAAACATACTTTAACATGTAAAAACGTAACTTTAACTTGTCAAAACGTAAGTTTAACTTGTCAAAATGTAAGTTTAACTTGTTAAAAACACACATTAACTTGTAAAAAACGTACTTTAACTTGTAAAACACTTCCTTTAACTTGTAACAAATGGACTTTCACTTGTAAAAACGTACTTCAATTTGTAGAAAACATAGTTTATCTTGTAAAAACGTAACTTTAACTTGTCAAAACATAAGTTTAACTTGTCAAAATGTAATTTTAACTTGTAAAAAACGTACTTTAACTTGTAAAACATTTCCTTTAACTTGTAACAAATGGACTTTAACTTGTAAAAACGTACTTCGACTTGTAAAAAACGTACTTCAACTTGTAAAACACTTACTTTAACTTGTAACAAATGGACTTTAACTTGTAAAAACATACTTCGACTTGTAAAAAACGTACTTTAACTTGTCAAACCGTACCTTTAATTTGTCAAAACGTAAGTTTAACTTGTTAAAAAACGTAGTTTAACATGTCAAAACGTAACTTTTACTTGTAAAAAACGTACTTTAAATTGTCAAAATGTAATTTCAATGTGTCAAAACGTAACTTTAAGTTGTTAAAACGTAACTTTAACTTGTAAAAAATGTACTTTAACTTGTAAAGAACGTACTTCAAGTTTTAAAACACGTACTTTAACATGTAAAAAACGTACTTCAACTTGTAAAAAACGTACTTTAATTTGTAAAAAACGTATTACGTATCAAAATGTAACTTTAACTTGTCAAAACGTAAATTTAACTTATTAAAAACGTACTTTAACTTGTAAAAAACCTACTTTAACTTGTCAAAACGTAACTTTAACTTGTCAAAACGTAACTTTAACTTGTTAAAAACGTACTTTAACTTGTAAAAAACGTACTTTAACTTGTAAAAAACGTACTTTAACTTGTCAAACGTAACTTTTACCTGTAAAAAAACTACATTAACTTGTCAAAACGTAACTTTAACTTGTCAAAACGTGAGTTTAACTTGTTAAAAACATACATTAACTTGTAACAAACGTACTTTAAATTGTCAAAAATGTGGTTTAACTTTTAACAAATGTACTTTAACTTGTAAAAACGTACTTCAACTTGTAAAAAACGTACTTTCACTTGTAAAAAACCTACTTTAACTTGTGAAAACATAACTTTAATTTGTCAAGACGTAAGTTTAACTTGTTAAAAACGTAATTTAACTTGTCAAAACGTAACTTTACCTTGTCAAAATGTAATTTTAATGTGTCAAAACGTAACTTTAACTTGTAAAAAACGTACTTCAACTTGTAAAAAACGTACTTCACCTTGTAAAACACTTGTTTTAACTTGTAGAAAACGTACTTTAACTTGTAAAAAACGTATTTTAACGTGTCAAAATGTAACTTTAACTTGTGAAAACGAACTTTAACTTGTTAAAAACGTACTTTAACTTGTAAAAAACGTAATTTAACTTGTCAAAATGTAACTTTAACTTGTCAAAACGTAATTTTAAATTGTTAAAAACGTACTTTAACTTGTAAAAAACGCTTTTTAACTTGTAAAAACTCTACTTTAACTTGTCTCAACGTAAATTTAATTTGTCAAAACGTAAGTTTAACTTGTTAAAAACATAATTTAACTTGTCAAAACGTAACTTTAACTTGTAAAAAACGTACTTTAACTTGTCAAAATGTAATTTTAATGTGTCAAAACGTAACTTTAAGTTGTTAAAACGTAACTTTGACTAGTAAAAAATGTACTTTAACTTGTAAAAAACGTATTTCTACTTGTAAAACACTTACTTTAACTTGTAAAAAACGTACTTCAATTTGTAAAAAACGTACTTTAACTTGTAAAAAACATATTTTAATGTGTCCAAATGAAACTTTAACATGTCAAAACGTAACTTTAACTTATTAAAAACGTACTCTAACTTGTAAAAAACGTATTTTAACTTGTCAAAACGTAACTTTAACTTGTAAAAAACCTACATTAACTTGTCAAAACGTAACTTTAACTTGTCAAAACGTAAGTTTAACTTGTTAAACACATACATTAACTTGTAAAAAACATACTTTAACTTGTCAAAAATGTGGTTTAACTTGTAACAAATGTACTTTAACTTGTAAAAACGGACTTCAATTTGTAAAAACATACTTTAACTTGTAAAAACGTAACTTTAACTTGTCAAAACATAAGTTTAACTTGTCAAAATGTAAGTTTAACTTGTTAAAAACACACATTAACTTGTAAAAAACGTACTTTAACTTGTAAAACACTTCCTTTAACTTGTAACAAATGGACTTTCACTTGTAAAAACGTACTTCAATTTGTAGAAAACATAGTTTATCTTGTAAAAACGTAACTTTAACTTGTCAAAACATAAGTTTAACTTGTCAAAATGTAATTTTAACTTGTAAAAAACGTACTTTAACTTGTAAAACATTTCCTTTAACTTGTAACAAATGGACTTTAACTTGTAAAAACGTACTTCGACTTGTAAAAAACGTACTTCAACTTGTAAAACACTTACTTTAACTTGTAACAAATGGACTTTAACTTGTAAAAACATACTTCGACTTGTAAAAAACGTACTTTAACTTGTCAAACCGTACCTTTAATTTGTCAAAACGTAAGTTTAACTTGTTAAAAAACGTAGTTTAACATGTCAAAACGTAACTTTTACTTGTAAAAAACGTACTTTAAATTGTCAAAATGTAATTTCAATGTGTCAAAACGTAACTTTAAGTTGTTAAAACGTAACTTTAACTTGTAAAAAATGTACTTTAACTTGTAAAGAACGTACTTCAAGTTTTAAAACACGTACTTTAACATGTAAAAAACGTACTTCAACTTGTAAAAAACGTACTTTAATTTGTAAAAAACATATTTTAACGTATAAAAATGTAACTTTAACTTGTCAAAACGTAAATTTTAACTTATTAAAAACGTACTTTAACTTGTAAAAAACCTACTTTAACTTGTCAAAACGTAACTTTAAGTTGTCAAAACGTAACTTTAACTTGTTAAAAACGTACTTTAACATGTAAAAGACGTACTTTAACTTGTAAAAAACGTACTTTAACTTGTCAAACGTAACTTTTACCTGTAAAAAAACTACATTAACTTGTCAAAACGTAACTTTAACTTGTCAAAACGTGAGTTTAACTTGTTAAAAACATACATTAACTTGTAACAAACGTACTTTAATTTGTCAAAAATGTGGTTTAACTTTTAACAAATGTACTTTAACTTGTAAAAACGTACTTCAACTTGTAAAAAATGTACTTTCACTTGTAAAAAACCTACTTTAACTTGTGAAAACATAACTTTAATTTGTCAAGACGTAAGTTTAACTTGTTAAAAACGTAATTTAACTTGTCAAAACGTAACTTTACCTTGTCAAAATGTAATTTTAATGTGTCAAAACGTAACTTTAACTTGTAAAAAACGTACTTCAACTTGTAAAAAACGTACTTCACCTTGTAAAACACTTGTTTTAACTTGTAGAAAACGTACTTTAACTTGTAAAAAACGTATTTTAACCTGTCAAAATGTAACTTTAACTTGTGAAAACAAACTTTAACTTGTTAAAAACGTACTTTAACTTGTAAAAAACGTAATTTAACTTGTCAAAATGTAACTTTAACTTGTCAAAACGTAATTTTAAATTGTTAAAAACGTACTTTAACTTGTAAAAAACGCTTTTTAACTTGTAAAAACTCTACTTTAACTTGTCTCAACGTAAATTTAATTTGTCAAAACGTAAGTTTAACTTGTTAAAAACATAATTTAACTTGTCAAAACGTAACTTTAACTTGTAAAAAACGTACTTTAACTTGTCAAAATGTAATTTTAATGTGTCAAAACATAACTTTAAGTTGTTAAAACGTAACTTTGACTAGTAAAAAATGTACTTTAACTTGTAAAAAACGTATTTCTACTTGTAAAACACTTACTTTAACTTGTAAAAAACGTACTTCAACTTGTAAAAAACGTACTTTAACTTGTAAGAAACATATTTTAATGTGTCCAAATGTAACTTTAACATGTCAAAACGTAACTTTAACTTATTAAAAACGTACTCTAACTTGTAAAAAACGTATTTTAACTTGTCAAAACGTAACTTTAACTTGTAAAAAACCTACATTAACTTGTCAAAACGTAACTTTAACTTGTCAAAACGTAAGTTTAACTTGTTAAACACATACATTAACTTGTAAAAAACATACTTTAACTTGTCAAAAATGTGGTTTAACTTGTAACAAATGTACTTTAACTTGTAAAAACGGACTTCAATTTGTAAAAACATACTTTAACTTGTAAAAACGTAACTTTAACTTGTCAAAACGTAAGTTTAACTTGTCAAAATGTAAGTTTAACTTGTTAAAAACACACATTAACTTGTAAAAAACGTACTTTAACTTGTAAAACACTTCCTTTAACTTGTAACAAATGGACTTTCACTTGTAAAAACGTACTTCAATTTGTAGAAAACATAGTTTATCTTGTAAAAACGTAACTTTAACTTGTCAAAACATAAGTTTAACTTGTCAAAATGTAATTTTAACTTGTAAAAAACGTACTTTAACTTGTAAAACATTTCCTTTAACTTGTAACAAATGGACTTTAACTTGTAAAAACGTACTTCGACTTGTAAAAAACGTACTTCAACTTGTAAAACACTTACTTTAACTTGTAACAAATGGACTTTAACTTGTAAAAACATACTTCGACTTGTAAAAAACGTACTTTAACTTGTCAAACCGTACCTTTAATTTGTCAAAACGTAAGTTTAACTTGTTAAAAAACGTAGTTTAACATGTCAAAACGTAACTTTTACTTGTAAAAAACGTACTTTAAATTGTCAAAATGTAATTTCAATGTGTCAAAACGTAACTTTAAGTTGTTAAAACGTAACTTTAACTTGTAAAAAATGTACTTTAACTTGTAAAGAACGTACTTCAAGTTTTAAAACACGTACTTTAACATGTAAAAAACGTACTTCAACTTGTAAAAAACGTACTTTAATTTGTAAAAAACGTATTTTAACGTATAAAAATGTAACTTTAACTTGTCAAAACGTAAATTTTAACTTATTAAAAACGTACTTTAACTTGTAAAAAACCTACTTTAACTTGTCAAAACGTAACTTTAACTTGTCAAAACGTAACTTTAACTTGTTAAAAACGTACTTTAACATGTAAAAGACGTACTTTAACTTGTAAAAAACGTACTTTAACTTGTCAAACGTAACTTTTACCTGTAAAAAAACTACATTAACTTGTCAAAACGTAACTTTAACTTGTCAAAACGTGAGTTTAACTTGTTAAAAACATACATTAACTTGTAACAAACGTACTTTAATTTGTCAAAAATGTGGTTTAACTTTTAACAAATGTACTTTAACTTGTAAAAACGTACTTCAACTTGTAAAAAATGTACTTTCACTTGTAAAAAACCTACTTTAACTTGTGAAAACATAACTTTAATTTGTCAAGACGTAAGTTTAACTTGTTAAAAACGTAATTTAACTTGTCAAAACGTAACTTTACCTTGTCAAAATGTAATTTTAATGTGTCAAAACGTAACTTTAACTTGTAAAAAACGTACTTCAACTTGTAAAAAACGTACTTCACCTTGTAAAACACTTGTTTTAACTTGTAGAAAACGTACTTTAACTTGTAAAAAACGTATTTTAACCTGTCAAAATGTAACTTTAACTTGTGAAAACGAACTTTAACTTGTTAAAAATGTACTTTAACTTGTAAAAAACGTAATTTAACTTGTCAAAATGTAACTTTAACTTGTCAAAACGTAATTTTAAATTGTTAAAAACGTACTTTAACTTGTAAAAAACGCTTTTTAACTTGTAAAAACTCTACTTTAACTTGTCTCAACGTAAATTTAATTTGTCAAAACGTAAGTTTAACTTGTTAAAAACATAATTTAACTTGTCAAAACGTAACTTTAACTTGTAAAAAACGTACTTTAACTTGTCAAAATGTAATTTTAATGTGTCAAAACATAACTTTAAGTTGTTAAAACGTAACTTTGACTAGTAAAAAATGTACTTTAACTTGTAAAAAACGTATTTCTACTTGTAAAACACTTACTTTAACTTGTAAAAAACGTACTTCAACTTGTAAAAAACGTACTTTAACTTGTAAAAAACATATTTTAATGTGTCCAAATGTAACTTTAACATGTCAAAACGTAACTTTAACTTATTAAAAACGTACTCTAACTTGTAAAAAACGTATTTTAACTTGTCAAAACGTAACTTTAACTTGTAAAAAACCTACATTAACTTGTCAAAACGTAACTTTAACTTGTCAAAACGTAAGTTTAACTTGTTAAACACATACATTAACTTGTAAAAAACATACTTTAACTTGTCAAAAATGTGGTTTAACTTGTAACAAATGTACTTTAACTTGTAAAAACGGACTTCAATTTGTAAAAACATACTTTAACTTGTAAAAACGTAACTTTAACTTGTCAAAACGTAAGTTTAACTTGTCAAAATGTAAGTTTAACTTGTTAAAAACACACATTAACTTGTAAAAAACGTACTTTAACTTGTAAAACACTTCCTTTAACTTGTAACAAATGGACTTTCACTTGTAAAAACGTACTTCATTTTGTAGAAAACATAGTTTATCTTGTAAAAACGTAACTTTAACTTGTCAAAACATAAGTTTAACTTGTCAAAATGTAATTTTAACTTGTAAAAAACGTACTTTAACTTGTAAAACATTTCCTTTAACTTGTAACAAATGGACTTTAACTTGTAAAAACGTACTTCGACTTGTAAAAAACGTACTTCAACTTGTAAAACACTTACTTTAACTTGTAACAAATGGACTTTAACTTGTAAAAACATACTTCGACTTGTAAAAAACGTACTTTAACTTGTCAAACCGTACCTTTAATTTGTCAAAACGTAAGTTTAACTTGTTAAAAAACGTAGTTTAACATGTCAAAACGTAACTTTTACTTGTAAAAAACGTACTTTAAATTGTCAAAATGTAATTTCAATGTGTCAAAACGTAACTTTAAGTTGTTAAAACGTAACTTTAACTTGTAAAAAATGTACTTTAACTTGTAAAGAACGTACTTCAAGTTTTAAAACACGTACTTTAACATGTAAAAAACGTACTTCAACTAGTAAAAAACGTACTTTAATTTGTAAAAAACGTATTTTAACGTATAAAAATGTAACTTTAACTTGTCAAAACGTAAATTTAACTTATTAAAAACGTACTTTAACTTGTAAAAAACCTACTTTAACTTGTCAAAACGTAACTTTAACTTGTCAAAACGTAACTTTAACTTGTTAAAAACGTACTTTAACATGTAAAAGACGTACTTTAACTTGTAAAAAACGTACTTTAACTTGTCAAACGTAACTTTTACCTGTAAAAAAACTACATTAACTTGTCAAAACGTAACTTTAACTTGTCAAAACGTGAGTTTAACTTGTTAAAAACATACATTAACTTGTAACAAACGTACTTTAAATTGTCAAAAATGTGGTTTAACTTTTAACAAATGTACTTTAACTTGTAAAAACGTACTTCAACTTGTAAAAAACGTACTTTCACTTGTAAAAAACCTACTTTAACTTGTGAAAACATAACTTTAATTTGTCAAGACGTAAGTTTAACTTGTTAAAAACGTAATTTAACTTGTCAAAACGTAACTTTAACTTGTAAAAAACGTACTTCAACTTGTAAAAAACGTACTTCAACTTGTAAAAAACGTACTTCACCTTGTAAAACACTTGTTTTAACTTGTAGAAAACGTACTTTAACTTGTAAAAAACGTATTTTAACGTGTCAAAATGTAACTTTAACTTGTGAAAACGAACTTTAACTTGTTAAAAACGTACTTTAACTTGTAAAAAACGTAATTTAACTTGTCAAAATGTAACTTTAACTTGTCAAAACGTAATTTTAAATTGTTAAAAACGTACTTTAACTTGTAAAAAACGCTTTTTAACTTGTAAAAACTCTACTTTAACTTGTCTCAACGTAAATTTAATTTGTCAAAACGTAAGTTTAACTTGTTAAAAACATAATTTAACTTGTCAAAACGTAACTTTAACTTGTAAAAAACGTACTTTAACTTGTCAAAATGTAATTTTAATGTGTCAAAACATAACTTTAAGTTGTTAAAACGTAACTTTGACTAGTAAAAAATGTACTTTAACTTGTAAAAAACGTATTTCTACTTGTAAAACACTTACTTTAACTTGTAAAAAACGTACTTCAACTTGTAAAAAACGTACTTTAACTTGTAAAAAACATATTTTAATGTGTCCAAATGTAACTTTAACATGTCAAAACGTAACTTTAACTTATTAAAAACGTACTCTAACTTGTAAAAAACGTATTTTAACTTGTCAAAACGTAACTTTAACTTGTAAAAAACCTACATTAACTTGTTAAAACGTAACTTTAACTTGTCAAAACGTAAGTTTAACTTGTTAAACACATACATTAACTTGTAAAAAACATACTTTAACTTGTCAAAAATGTGGTTTAACTTGTAACAAATGTACTTTAACTTGTAAAAACGGACTTCAATTTGTAAAAACATACTTTAACTTGTAAAAACGTAACTTTAACTTGTCAAAACGTAAGTTTAACTTGTCAAAATGTAAGTTTAACTTGTTAAAAACACACATTAACTTGTAAAAAACGTACTTTAACTTGTAAAACACTTCCTTTAACTTGTAACAAATGGACTTTCACTTGTAAAAACGTACTTCAATTTGTAGAAAACATACTTTATCTTGTAAAAACGTAACTTTAACTTGTCAAAACATAAGTTTAACTTGTCAAAATGTAATTTTAACTTGTAAAAAACGTACTTTAACTTGTAAAACATTTCCTTTAACTTGTAACAAATGGACTTTAACTTGTAAAAACGTACTTCGACTTGTAAAAAACGTACTTCAACTTGTAAAACACTTACTTTAACTTGTAACAAATGGACTTTAACTTGTAAAAACATACTTCGACTTGTAAAAAACGTACTTTAACTTGTCAAACCGTACCTTTAATTTGTCAAAACGTAAGTTTAACTTGTTAAAAAACGTAGTTTAACATGTCAAAACGTAACTTTTACTTGTAAAAAACGTACTTTAAATTGTCAAAATGTAATTTCAATGTGTCAAAACGTAACTTTAAGTTGTTAAAACGTAACTTTAACTTGTAAAAAATGTACTTTAACTTGTAAAGAACGTACTTCAAGTTTTAAAACACGTACTTTAACATGTAAAAAACGTACTTCAACTTGTAAAAAACGTACTTTAATTTGTAAAAAACGTATTTTAACGTATAAAAATGTAACTTTAACTTGTCAAAACGTAAATTTAACTTATTAAAAACGTACTTTAACTTGTAAAAAAACTACTTTAACTTGTCAAAACGTAACTTTAACTTGTCAAAACGTAACTTTAACTTGTTAAAAACGTATTTTAACATGTAAAAGACGTACTTTAACTTGTAAAAAACGTACTTTAACTTGTCAAACGTAACTTTTACCTGTAAAAAAACTACATTAACTTGTCAAAACGTAACTTTAACTTGTCAAAACGTGAGTTTAACTTGTTAAAAACATACATTAACTTGTAACAAACGTACTTTAAATTGTCAAAAATGTGGTTTAACTTTTAACAAATGTACTTTAACTTGTAAAAACGTACTTCAACTTGTAAAAAACATACTTTCACTTGTAAAAAACCTACTTTAACTTGTGAAAACATAACTTTAATTTGTCAAGACGTAAGTTTAACTTGTTAAAAACGTAATTTAACTTGTCAAAACGTAACTTTAACTTGTAAAAAACGTACTTCAACTTGTAAAAAACGTACTTCAACTTGTAAAAAACGTACTTCACCTTGTAAAACACTTGTTTTAACTTGTAGAAAACGTATTTTAACTTGTAAAAAACGTATTTTAACGTGTCAAAATGTAACTTTAACTTGTGAAAACGAACTTTAACTTGTTAAAAACGTACTTTAACTTGTAAAAAACGTAATTTAACTTGTCAAAATGTAACTTTAACTTGTCAAAACGTAATTTTAAATTGTTAAAAACGTACTTTAACTTGTAAAAAACGCTTTTTAACTTGTAAAAACTCTTCCTTAACTTGTCTCAACGTAAATTTAATTTGTCAAAACGTAAGTTTAACTTGTTAAAAACATAATTTAACTTGTCAAAACGTAACTTTAACTTGTAAAAAACGTACTTTAACTTGTAAAAATGTAATTTTAATGTGTCAAAACGTAACTTTAAGTTGTTAAAACGTAACTTTGACTAGTAAAAAATGTACTTTAACTTGTAAAAAACGTATTTCTACTTGTAAAACACGTACTTTAACTTGTAAAAAGTGTACTTCAACTTGTAAAAAACGTACTTTAATTTGTAAAAAACGTATTTTAACGTATAAAAATGTAACTTTAACTTGTCAAAACGTAAATTTAACTTATTAAAAACGTACTTTAACTTGTAAAAAACCTACTTTAACTTGTCAAAACGTAACTTTAACTTGTCAAAACGTAAGTTTAACTTGTTAAAAACGTACTTTAACATGTAAAAGACGTACTTTAACTTGTAAAAAACGTACTTTAACTTGTCAAACGTAACTTTTACCTGTAAAAAACCTACATTTACTTGTCAAAACGTAACTTTAACTTGTCAAAACGTGAGTTTAACTTGTTAAAAACATACATTAACTTGTAAAAAACGTACTTTAAATTGTCAAACATGTGGTTTAACTTTTAACAAATGTACTTTAACTTGTAAAAACGTACTTCAACTTGTAAAAAACGTACTTTCACTTGTAAAAAACCAACTTTAACTTGTCAAAACGTAACTTTAACTTGTATAAAACCTACATTAACTTGTCAAAACGTAACTTTAACTTGTCAAAACGTAAGTTTAACTTGTTAAAAACATACATTAACTTGTAAACAACGTAGTTTAACTTGTCAAAAATGTGGTTTAACTTGTAACAAATGTAATTTAACTTGTAGAAACATTCTTCAACTTGTAAAAAATGTATTTTAACTTGTAAAAAATTTACTTTAACTTGTAAAAAACGTACTTTAACTTGTTAAAACGTACTTTAACTTGTCAAAAATATGGATTAACGTGTAACAAATGTACTTTAACTTGTAAAACACGTACTTTAACTTGTAAAAAACCTACTTTAATTTGTCAAAACGTAACTTTAATTTGTCAAAACGTAAGTTTAACCTGTTAAAAACACACATTAACTTGTAAAAATGTAACTTTAACTTGTAAAAAACGTACTTCAACTTGTAAAAAACGTACTTCAACTTGTAAAAATCGTATTTTAACGTGTGAAAATGTAACTTTAACTTTATTTTGTTAAAAATGTACTTTAACTTGTATAAAACGTACTTTAACTTGTAAATAACGTACTTTAACTTGCCAAAACGTAACTTTAACTTGTAAAGAACCTACATTAACTTGTTAAAACGTAACTTTAACTTGTCAAAACGTAACTTTAACTTGTAAAAATCATACATTAACTAGTAAAAAACATACTTTAACTTGTAAAAAATGTGGTTTAACTTGTAACAAATATACTTTAACTTGTAAAAACGTACTTCAACTTGTAAAAATGTAACTTTAATTTGTCAAAACGTAAGTTTAACTTGTTTAAAACGTAACCTAACTTCTCAAAACGTAACTTTAACTTGTAAAAAACGTACTTTAACTTGTCAAAATGTAATTTCAATGTGTCAAAACGTAACTTTAAATTGTTAAAACGTAACTTTAAATTGGGAAAAACGTACTTCAGCTTCTAAAAAACGTACTTCACCTTGTAAAACACTTGCTTTAACTTGCAAAAAACGTACTTCAACTTGTAAAAAACGTACTGTAACTTCTAAAAAATGTATTTTAACGTGTCAAAATGTAACTTTAACTTGTCAAAACGTAATTTTAACTTGTTAAAAACGTACTTTAACTTGTAAAAAACGTATTTTTAACTTGTAAAAATCGTACTTTAACTTGTCAAAACGTAACTTTAACTTGTATAAAACCTACATTAACTTGTACAAACGTAACTTTAACTTGTCAAAACGTAAGTTTAACTTGTTAAAAACATACATTAACTTGTAAACAACGTAGTTTAACTTGTCAAAAATGTGCTTTAACTTGTAACAAATGTAATTAAACTTGTAGAAACATACTTCAACTTGTAAAAAATGTACTTTAACTTGTAAAAAACGTACTTTAACTTGTAAAAAACGTACTTTAACTTGTAAAAACGTACTTTAACTTGTCAAAAATATGGTTTAACTTGTAACAAATGTACTTTAACTTGTAAAACGTACTTCAACTTGTAAAACACGTACTTTAACTTGTAAAAAACCTACTTTAATTTGTCAAAACGTAACTTTAATTTGTCAAAACGTAAGTTTAACTTGTTAAAAACACACATTAACTTGTAAAAATGTAACTTTAACTTGTAAAAAACGTACTTCAAATTGTAAAAAACGTACTTAAACTTGTAAAAACGTATTTTAACGTGTCAAAATGTAACTTTAACTTTAACTTGTTAAAAACGTACTTTAACTTGTATAAAACGTACATTAACTTGTAAATATCGTACTTTATCTTGCCAAAACGTAACTTTAACTTGTAACGAACCTACATTAACTTGTCAAAACGTAACTTTAATTTGTCAAAACGTAAGTTTAACTTGTTTAAAATATACCTTAACTTGTAAAAAACGTACTTTAACTTGTCAAAAATGTCGTTTAACTTGTAACAAATGTACTTTAACTTGTAAAAACGTACTTCAACTTGTAAAAAACGTACTTTAACTTGTAAAAAAGCTACTTTAACTTGTCAAATCGTAACTTTAATTTTTCAAAACATAAGTTTAACTTGTTAAAAACGTAACTTAAATTGTCAAAACGTAACTTTAACTTGTTAAAAACGTAATTTAACTTGTCAAAACATAACTTTAACTTGTCTAAACGTAATTTTAATGTGTCAAAACGTAACTATAAGTTGTTAAAACGTAACTTAAACTAGTAAAAAACGTATTTCAACTTGTAAAAAACATACTTCAACTTGTAAAACACTTACTTTAACTTGTAAAAACCGTACTTTAATTTGTAAAAAAGGTATTTTAACGTGTCAAAATGTAACTTTAACTTATGAAAACCTAACTTTAATTTGTTAAAAACGTAGTTTAACTTCTAAAAAACGTAGTTTAACTTGTCAAAATGTAACTTTAACTTGTCAAAACGAAACTTTAAGTTGTTAAAAACGTACTTTAACTTGTAAAAAACGTACTTTAACTTGTCAAAAATTAACTTTAATTTTAAAAAAACCTATTTTAACTTGTCAAAACGTAACTTTAACTTGTTAAAAACAATCATTAATTTGTCTAAAAACGTATTTTAACTTGTCAAAAATGTGGTTTAACTTGTAACAAATGTACTTTAAGTTGTAAAAACGAACTTCAACTTGTAAAAAACGTAGTTTAACTTGTAAAAACCCTACTTTAACTTGTCTAAACCTAATTTTAATTTGTCAAAACGTAAGTTTAACTTGTTAAAAACATAATTTAACTTGTCAAAACGTAACTTTAACTTGTAAAAAACGAACTTTAACTTGTAAAAATGTAATTTTAACGTGTCAAAATGAAACTTTAAGTTGTTAAAACGTAACTTTGACTAGTAAAAAATGTACTTTAACTTGTAAAAAACGTATTTCAACTTGTAAAACACTTAATTTAACTTGTAAAAAACCTACTTTAATTTGTCAAAACGTAACTTTAATTTGTCAAAACGTAAGTTTAACTTGTTAAAAACACACATAAACTTGTAAAAATGTAACTTTAACTTGTAAAAAACGTACTTCAAGTTGTAAAAAACGTACTTAAACTTGTAAAAAACGTATTTTAACGTGTCAAAATGTAACTTTAACTTTAACTTGTTAAAAACGTACTTTAACTTGTATAAAACGTACATTAACTTGTAAATAACGTACTTTATCTTGCCAAAACATAACTTTAACTTGTAACGAATCTACATTAACTTGTCAAAACGTAACTTTAATTTGTCAAAACGTAAGTTTAACTTGTTAAAAACATACATTAACTTGTAAAAAACGTACTTTAACTTGTCAAAAATGTCGTTTAACTTGTAACAAATGTACTTTAACTTGTAAAAACGTACTTCAACTTGTAAAAAACGTACTTTAACTTGTAAAAAAGCTACTTTAACTTGTCAAAACGTAACTTTAATTTTTCAAAACGTAAGTTTAACTTGTTAAAAACGTAACTTAACTTGTCAAAACGTAACTTTAACTTGTAAAAAACGTACTTTAACTTGTCAAAATGTAATTTCAATGTGTCAATACGTAACTTTAAGTTGTTAAAACGTAACTTTAAATTGTAAAAAACGTACTTCAACTTGTAAAAAACGTACTTCAACTTGTAAAACACTTGCTTTAACTTGTAAAAAACGTACTTCAACTTGTAAGAAAACGTACTGTAACTTCTAAAAAATGTATTTTAACGTGTACAAATGTAACTTTAAGTTGCAAAACGGAACTTTAACTTGTTAAAAACGTACTTTAACTTGTAAAAAACGTATTTTAACTTGTAAAAATCGTACTTTAACTTGTCAAAACGTAACTTAAACTTGTAAAAAACCTACATTAACTTGTCAAAAGGTAACTTTAACTTGTCAAAATGTAAGTATAACTTGTTAAAATACTACATTAACTTGTAAAAAACGTAGTTTAACTTGTCAAAAATGTAGTTTAACTTGTAACAAATGTACTTTAACTTGTTAAAAACGTACTTTAACTAGTTCAAAACGTACTTGAACATGTAAAAAAAGTACTGTAACTTGTAAAAAAAGTATTTGAACTTGTCAATATGTAACTTTAACTTGTCAAAATGGAACTTTAACTTGTAAAAAACGTATTTTAACTTGTAAAAATCGTACATTAACTTGTCAAAACGTAACTTTAACTTGTATAAAACCTACATTAACTTGTACAAACGTAACTTTAACTTGTCAAAACGTAAGTTTAACTTGTTAAAAACATACATTAACTTGTAAACAACGTAGTTTAACTTGTCAAAAATGTGGTTTAACTTGTAACAAATGTAATTTAACTTGTTGAAACATACTTCAACTTGTAAAAAATGTACTTTAACTTGTATAAAACGTACTTTAAATTGTAAAAAACGTACTTTAACTTGTAAAAACGTACTTCAACTTGTCAAAAATATGGTTTAACTTGTAACAAATGTACTTTAACTTGTAAAAACGTACTTCAACTTGTAAAAAACGTACTTTAACTTGTAAAAAACGTACTTCAACTTGTAAAAAACGTACTTTAACTTGTAAAAAAAGTAATTTAACTTGTCAAAATGTAATTTTAACTTGTCAAAACGTAACTTTAACTTGTTAAAAACGTACTTTAACTTGTAAAAAATGTAATTTAACTTGTCAAAATGTAACTTTAACTTGTCAAAACGTAACTTTAACTTGTTAAAAACGTACATTAACTAGTTCAAAACGTACTTGAACTTGTAAAAAAAGTACTTTAACTTGTAAAAAACGTATTTTAACTTGTCAATATGTAACTTTAACTTGTCAAAATGGTACTTTAACTTATTAAAAACGTACTTTAACTTGTTAAATCGTACTTTAACTTGTAAAAAACGTACTTTAACTTGTCAAAACGTATTTTTAACTTGTCAAAACGTAACTTTAACTTGTAAAAATCATACATTAACTAGTAAAAAACATACTTTAACTTGTAAAAAATGTGGTTTAACTTGTAACAAATGTACTTTAACTTGTAAAAAGTACTTCAACTTGTAAAAAACGTACTTTAACATGTAAAAAAGCTACTTTAACTTGTCAAAATGTGACTTTAATTTGTCAAAACATAAGTTTAACTTGTTAAAAACGTAACTTAACTTGTCAAAACGTAACTTTAACTTGTAAAAAACGTACTTTAACTTGTCAAAATGTAATTTCAATGCGTCAAAACGTAACTTTAAATTGTTAAAACGTAACTTTAAATTGGAAAAAACGTACTTGAACTTCTAAAAAACGTACTTCAACTTGTAAAACACTTGCTTTAACTTGCAAAAAACGTACTTCAACTTGTAAAAAACGTATTGTAACTTCTAACAAATGTTTTCTAACGTGTCAAAATGTAACTTTAACTTGTCAAAACGTAACTTTAACTTGTTAAAAACGTACTTTAACTTGTAAAAAACGTATTTTAACTTGTAAAAATCGTACTTTAACTTGTCAAAACGTAACTTTAACTTGTATAAAACCTACATTAACTTGTACAAACGTAACTTTAACTTGTCCAAACGTAAGTTTAACTTGTTAAAAACATACATTAACTTGTAAACAACGTAGTTTAATTTGTCAAAAATGTGGTTTAACTTGTAACAAATGTAATTTAACTTGTAGAAACATACTTCAACTTGTAAAAAATGTACTTTAACTTGTAAAAAACGTACTTTAACTTGAAAAAAACGTACTTTAACTTGTAAAAACGTACTTTAACTTGTCAAAAATATGGTTTAACTTGTAACAAATGTACTTTAACTTGTAAACCGTATTTCAACTTGTAAAACACGTACTTTAACTTGTAAAAAACCTACTTTAATTTGTCAAAACGTAACTTTAATTTGTCAAAACGTAAGTTTAACTTGTTAAAAACACACATAAACTTGTAAAAATCTAACTTTAACTTGTAAAAAACGTACTTCAAATTGTAAAAAACGTACTTAAACTTGTAAAAAACGTATTTTAACGTGTCAAAATGTAACTTTAACTTTAACTTGTTAAAAACGTACTTTAACTTCTATAAAACGTACATTAACTTGTAAATAACGTACTTTATCTTGCCAAAACGTAACTTTAACTTGTAACGAACCTACATTAACTTGTCAAAACGTAACTTTAATTTGTCAAAACGTAAGTTTAACTTGTTAAAAACATACATTAACTTGTAAAAAACGTACTTTAACTTGTCAAAAATGTCGTTTAACTTGTAACAAATGTACTTTAACTTGTAAAAACGTACTTCAACTTGTAAAAAACGTACTTTAACTTGTAAAAAAGCTATTTTAACTTGTCAAAACGTAACTTTAATTTATCAAAACGTAAGTTTAACTTGTTAAAAACGTAACTTAACTTGTCAAAACGTAACTTTAACTTGTGAAAAACATACTTTAACTTGTCAAAATGTAATTTCAGTGTGTCAAAACGTAACTTTAAGTTGTTAAAACGTAACTTTAAATTGTAAAAAACGTACTTCAACTTGTAAAAAACGTACTTCAACTTGTAAAACACTTGCTTTAACTTGTAAAAAACGTACTTCAACTTGTAAGAAAACATACTGTAACTTCTAAAAAATGTATTTTAACGTGTACAAATGTAACTTTAAGTTGTCAAAACGTAACATTAACTTGTTAAAAACGTAGTTTAACTTGTAAAAAACGTATTTTAACTTGTAAAAATCGTACTTTAACTTGTCAAAACGTAACTTAAACTTGTATAAAACCTATATTAACTTGTCAAAACGTAACTTTAACTTGTCAAAATGTAAGTATAACTTGTTAAAAACATACATTAACTTGTAAAAAACGTAGTTTAACTTGTCAAATATGTAGTTTAACTTGTAACAAATGTACTTTAACTTGTAAAAACGTACTTCAACTTGTAAAATACCTACTTTAACTTGTAAAAAAACCTACTTTAATTTGTCAAAAGTAACTTTAATTTGTCAAAACATAAGTTTAACTTGTTAAAAACAAACATTAACTTGTAAAAAGGTACTTTAACTTGTCAAAAATATGGTTTAACTTGTAACAAATGTACTTTAAATTGTAAAACGTACTTCAACTTGTAAAACACGTACTTTAACTTGTAAAAAAACCTACTTTAATTTGTCAAAACGTAACTTTAATTTGTCAAAACGTAAGTTTAACTTGTTAAAAACACACATTAACTTGTAAAAATGTAACTTTAACTTGTAAAAAACGTACTTCAACTTGTAAAAAACGTACTTAAACTTGTAAAAAACGTATATTAACGTGTCAAAATGTAACTTTAACTTGTTAAACACCAACTTTAACATGTATAAAACGTACTTTAACCTGTTAATAACGTACTTTAACTTGCCAAAACGTAACTTTAACTTGTAAAGAACCTACATGAACTTGTCAAAACGTAACTTTAATTTGTCAAAACGTAAGTTTAACTTGTTAAAAACATACATTAACTTGTAAAAACATACTTTAACTTGTCAAAAATTTCGTTTAACTTGTAACAAATATACTTTAACTTGTAAAAACGTACTTCAACTTGTAAAAACCGTACTTTAACTTGTAAAAAACCTACTTTAACTTGTCAAAACATAACTTTACTTTGTCAAAACGTAAGTTTAACTTGTTAAACACATAATTTAACTTGTCAAAACTTAACTTTAAGTTGTTAAAAACATAATTTAACTTGTCAAAACGTAACTTTAACTTGTAAAAAACGTACATTAACTAGTTCAAAACGTACTTGAACTTGTAAAAAAAGTACTTTAACTTGTAAAAAACGTATTTTAACTTGTCAATATGTAACTTTAACTTGTCAAAATGGTACTTTAACTTATTAAAAACGTACTTTAACTTGTAAAATCGTACTTTAACTTGTAAAAAACGTACTTTAACTTGTCAAAACGTAACTTTAACTTGTCAAAACGTAACTTTAACTTGTAAAAATCATACATTAACTAGTAAAAAATATACTTTAACTTGTAAAAAATGTGGTTTAACTTGTAACAAATGTACTTTAACTTGTAAAAACGTACTTCAACTTGTAAAAAACGTACTTTAACATGTAAAAAAGCTACTTTAACTTGTCAAAATGTAACTTTAATTTGTCAAAACATAAGTTTAACTTGTTAAAAACGTAACTTAACTTGTCAAAACGTAACTTTAACTTGTAAAAAACGTACTTTAGCTTGTCAAAATGTAATTTCAATGCGTCAAAACGTAACTTTAAATTGTTAAAACGTAACTTTAAATTGGAAAAAACGTACTTGAACTTCTAAAAAACGTACTTCAACTTGTAAAACACTTGCTTTAACTTGCAAAAAACGTACTTCAACTTGTAAAAAACGTATTGTAACTTCTAAAAAATGTATTTTAACGTGTCAAAATGTAACTTTAACTTGTCAAAACGTAACTTTAACTTGTTAAAAATGTACTTTAACTTGTAAAAAACGTATTTTAACTTGTAAAAATCGTACTTTAACTTGTCAAAACGTAACTTTAACTTGTATAAAACCTACATTAATTTGTACAAACGTAACTTTAACTTGTCAAAACGTAAGTTTAACTTGTTAAAAACATACATTAACTTGTAAACAACGTAGTTTAATTTGTCAAAAATGTGGTTTAACTTGTAACAAATGTAATTTAACTTGTAGAAACATACTTCAACTTGTAAAAAATGTACTTTAACTTGTAAAAAACGTACTTTAACTTGAAAAAAACGTACTTTAACTTGTAAAAACGTACTTTAACTTGTCAAAAATATGGTTTAACTTGTAACAAATGTACTTTAACTTGTAAACCGTATTTCAACTTGTAAAACACGTACTTTAACTTGTAAAAAACCTACTTTAATTTGTCAAAACGTAACTTTAATTTGTCAAAACGTAAGTTTAACTTGTTAAAAACACACATAAACTTGTAAAAATCTAACTTTAACTTGTAAAAAACGTACTTCAAATTGTAAAAAACGTACTTAAACTTGTAAAAAACGTATTTTAACGTGTCAAAATGTAACTTTAACTTTAACTTGTTAAAAACGTACTTTAACTTCTATAAAACGTACATTAACTTGTAAATAACGTACTTTATCTTGCCAAAACGTAACTTTAACTTGTAACGAACCTACATTAACTTGTCAAAACGTAACTTTAATTTGTCAAAACGTAAGTTTAACTTGTTAAAAACATACATTAACTTGTAAAAAACGTACTTTAACTTGTCAAAAATGTCGTTTAACTTGTAACAAATGTACTTTAACTTGTAAAAACGTACTTCAACTTGTAAAAAACGTACTTTAACTTGTAAAAAAGCTATTTTAACTTGTCAAAACGTAACTTTAATTTATCAAAACGTAAGTTTAACTTGTTAAAAACGTAACTTAACTTGTCAAAACGTAACTTTAACTTGTGAAAAACATACTTTAACTTGTCAAAATGTAATTTCAGTGTGTCAAAACGTAACTTTAAGTTGTTAAAACGTAACTTTAAATTGTAAAAAACGTACTTCAACTTGTAAAAAACGTACTTCAACTTGTAAAACACTTGCTTTAACTTGTAAAAAACGTACTTCAACTTGTAAGAAAACATACTGTAACTTCTAAAAAATGTATTTTAACGTGTACAAATGTAACTTTAAGTTGTCAAAACGTAACATTAACTTGTTAAAAACGTAGTTTAACTTGTAAAAAACGTATTTTAACTTGTAAAAATCGTACTTTAACTTGTCAAAACGTAACTTAAACTTGTATAAAACCTATATTAACTTGTCAAAACGTAACTTTAACTTGTCAAAATGTAAGTATAACTTGTTAAAAACATACATTAACTTGTAAAAAACGTAGTTTAACTTGTCAAATATGTAGTTTAACTTGTAACAAATGTACTTTAACTTGTAAAAACGTACTTCAACTTGTAAAATACCTACTTTAACTTGTAAAAAAACCTACTTTAATTTGTCAAAAGTAACTTTAATTTGTCAAAACATAAGTTTAACTTGTTAAAAACAAACATTAACTTGTAAAAAGGTACTTTAACTTGTCAAAAATATGGTTTAACTTGTAACAAATGTACTTTAAATTGTAAAACGTACTTCAACTTGTAAAACACGTACTTTAACTTGTAAAAAAACCTACTTTAATTTGTCAAAACGTAACTTTAATTTGTCAAAACGTAAGTTTAACTTGTTAAAAACACACATTAACTTGTAAAAATGTAACTTTAACTTGTAAAAAACGTACTTCAACTTGTAAAAAACGTACTTAAACTTGTAAAAAACGTATATTAACGTGTCAAAATGTAACTTTAACTTGTTAAACACCAACTTTAACATGTATAAAACGTACTTTAACCTGTTAATAACGTACTTTAACTTGCCAAAACGTAACTTTAACTTGTAAAGAACCTACATGAACTTGTCAAAACGTAACTTTAATTTGTCAAAACGTAAGTTTAACTTGTTAAAAACATACATTAACTTGTAAAAACATACTTTAACTTGTCAAAAATTTCGTTTAACTTGTAACAAATATACTTTAACTTGTAAAAACGTACTTCAACTTGTAAAAACCGTACTTTAACTTGTAAAAAACCTACTTTAACTTGTCAAAACATAACTTTACTTTGTCAAAACGTAAGTTTAACTTGTTAAACACATAATTTAACTTGTCAAAACGTAACTTTAACTTGTTAAAAACATACTTTAACTTGTCAAAACGTAACTTTAACTTGTTAAAAACGTACTTTAACTAGTTCAAAACGTACTTGAACTTGTAAAAAAAGTACTTTAACTTGTAAAAAACGTATTTTAACTTGTCAATATGTAACTTTAACTTGTCAAAATGGTACTTTAACTTATTAAAAACGTACTTTAACTTGTAAAATCGTACTTTAACTTGTAAAAAACGTACTTTAACTTGTCAAAACGTAACTTTAACTTGTCAAAACGTAACTTTAACTTGTAAAAATCATACATTAACTAGTAAAAAATATACTTTAACTTGTAAAAAATGTGGTTTAACTTGTAACAAATGTACTTTAACTTGTAAAAACGTACTTCAACTTGTAAAAAACGTACTTTAACATGTAAAAAAGCTACTTTAACTTGTCAAAATGTAACTTTAATTTGTCAAAACATAAGTTTAACTTGTTAAAAACGTAACTTAACTTGTCAAAACGTAACTTTAACTTGTAAAAAACGTACTTTAGCTTGTCAAAATGTAATTTCAATGCGTCAAAACGTAACTTTAAATTGTTAAAACGTAACTTTAAATTGGAAAAAACGTACTTGAACTTCTAAAAAACGTACTTCAACTTGTAAAACACTTGCTTTAACTTGCAAAAAACGTACTTCAACTTGTAAAAAACGTATTGTAACTTCTAAAAAATGTATTTTAACGTGTCAAAATGTAACTTTAATTTGTCAAAACGTAACTTTAACTTGTTAAAAACGTACTTTAACTTGTAAAAAACGTATTTTAACTTGTAATAATCGTACTTTAACTTGTCAAAACGTAACTTTAACTTGTATAAAACCTACATTAATTTGTACAAACGTAACTTTAACTTGTCAAAACGTAAGTTTAACTTGTTAAAAACATACATTAACTTGTAAACAACGTAGTTTAATTTGTCAAAAATGTGGTTTAACTTGTAACAAATGTAATTTAACTTGTAGAAACATACTTCAACTTGTAAAAAATGTACTTTAACTTGTAAAAAACGTACTTTAACTTGTAAAAAACGTCTTTTAACTTGTAAAAACGTACTTTAACTTGTCAAAAATATGGTTTAACTTGTAACAAATGTACTTTAACTTGTAAACCGTATCTCAACTTGAAAAACACGTACTTTAACTTGTAAAAAACCTACTTTAATTTGTCAAAACGTAACTTTAATTTGTCAAAACGTAAGTTTAACTTGTTAAAAACACACATAAACTTGTAAAAATGTAACTTTAACTTGTAAAAAACGTACTTCAAATTGTAAAAAACGTACTTAAACTAGTAAAAAACGTATTTTAACGTGTCAAAATGTAACTTTAACTTTAACTTGTTAAAAACGTACTTTAACTTCTATAAAACGTACATTAACTTGTAAATAACGTACTTTATCTTGCCAAAACGTAACTTTAACTTGTAACGAACCTACATTAACTTGTCAAAACGTAACTTTAATTTGTCAAAACGTAAGTTTAACTTGTTAAAAACATACATTAACTTGTAAAAAACGTACTTTAACTTGTCAAAAATGTCGTTTAACTTGTAACAAATGTACTTTAACTTGTAAAAACGTACTTCAACTTGTAAAAAACGTACTTTAACTTGTAAAAAAGCTACTTTAATTTGTCAAAACGTAACTTTAATTTTTCAAAACGTAAGTTTAACTTGTTAAAAACGTAACTTAACTTGTCAAAACGTAACTTTAACTTGTGAAAAACCTACTTTAACTTGTCAAAATGTAATTTCAGTGTGTCAAAACGTAACTTTAAGTTGTTAAAACGTAACTTTAAATTGTAAAAAACGTACTTCAACTTGTCAAAAACGTACTTCAACTTGTAAAACACTTGCTTTAACTTGTAAAAAACGTACTTCAACTTCTAAGAAAACGTACTGTAACTTCTAAAAAATGTATTTTAACGTGTACAAATGTAACTTTAAGTTGTCAAAACGTAACATTAACTTGTTAAAAACGTACTTTAACTTGTAAAAAACGTATTTTAACTTGTAAAAATCGTACTTTAACTTGTCAAAACGTAACTTAAACTTGTATAAAACCTATATTAACTTGTCAAAACGTAACTTTAACTTGTCAAAATGTAAGTATAACTTGTTAAAAACATACATTAACTTGTAAAAAACGTAGTTTAACTTGTCAAATATGTAGTTTAACTTGTAACAAATGTACTTTAACTTGTAAAAACGTACTTCAACTTGTAAAAAACCTACTTTAACTTGTAAAAAAACCTACTTTAATTTGTCAAAAGTAACCTTAATTTGTCAAAACGTAAGTTTAACTTGTTAAAAACATACATTAACTTGTAAAAAGGTACTTTAACTTGTCAAAAATATGGTTTAACTTGTAACAAATGTACTTTAAATTGTAAAACGTACTACAACTTGTAAAACACGTACTTTAACTTGTAAAAAAACCTACTTTAATTTGTCAAAACGTAACTTTAATTTGTCAAAACGTAAGTTTAACTTGTTAAAAACACACATTAACTTGTAAAAATTTAACTTTAACTTGTAAAAAACGTACTTCAAATTGTAAAAAACGTACTTAAACTTGTAAAAAACGTATATTAACGTGTCAAAATGTAACTTTAACTTGTTAAAAACCAACTTTAACATGTATAAAACGTACCTTAACCTGTTAATAATGTACTTTAACTTGACAAAACGTAACTTTAACTTGTAAAGAACCTACATGAACTTGTCAAAACGTAACTTTAATTTGTCAAAACGTAAGTTTAACTTGTTAAAAACATACATTAACTTGTAAAAAAATACTTTAACTTGTCAAAAATTTCGTTTAACTTGTAACAAATATACTTTAACTTGTAAAAACGTACTTCAACTTGTAAAAACCGTACTTTAACTTGTAAAAAACCTTCTTTAACTTGTCAAAACATAACTTTACTTTGTCAAAACGTAAGTTTAACTTGTTAAACACATAATTTAACTTGTCAAAACTTAACTTTAAGTTGTTAAAAACATAATTTAACTTGTCAAAACGTAACTTTAACTTGTCAAAAACGTACATTAACTTGTCAAAATGTAATTTTAATGTGTCAAAACGTAACTTGAAGCTGTTAAAACGTAACTTTAACTTGTAAAAAACGTATTTCAACTTGTAAAACACTTACTTTAACATGTAAAAAACTTACTTCAACTTGTAAAAAACGTACTTTAACTTGTAAAAAACGTATTTTAACGTGTCAAAATGTAACTTTAACTTGTCAAAACGTAACTTTAACTTGTTTAAAACGTACTTTAACTTGTAAAAAACGTACTTTAACTTGTAAAAACGTAACTTTAACTTGTAAAAAACCTACATTTACTTGTCAAAACGTAACTTTAACTTGTCAAAACGTAAGTTTAACTTGTTAAAAACATACATTAACTTGTAAAAAACGTAGTTTAACTTGTTAAAAATATGGTTTAACTTGTAAGAAATGTACTTTAACTTGTAAAAACGTACTACAACTTGTAAAAACAGTACTTTAACTTTTAAAACCTATACTTTAATTTGTCAAAACGTATGTTTAACTTGTTAAAAACACACATTAACTTGTAAAAAACGTACTTTAACTTGTCAAAAAAGTGGTTTAACTTGTAACAAATGTACTTTAACTTGTAAAAACGTACTTCACCTTGTAAAAAACGTACCTTACCTTGTAAAAAACGTACTTTAACTTGTCAATACGTAACTTTAACTTGTAAAAAACCTACTTTAACTTGTCAAAACGTAACTTTAACTTGTCAAAACATAAGTTTAAATTGTTAAAAACATACATTCACTTCTAAAAAACGTACTTTAACATGTCAAAAATGTGGTTTAAGTTGTAACGAATGTACTTTAACTTGTAGAAACATACTTCAACTTGTAAAAAATGTACTTTAACTTGTAAAAAACGTACTTTAACTTGTAAAAAACGTACTTTAACTTGTCAAAATGTAACTTTAAGTTGTAAAAACCCTACTTTAACTTGTCAAAACGTAACTTTAACTCGTCAAAACGTAAGTTTAACTTGTTAAAAACACACATTAACTTGTAAAAAACGTACTTTAACTTGTCAAAAATGTGGTTTAACATGTAACAAACGTACTTTAACTTGTAAAAACATACTTCAACTTGTAAAAAACTTACTTTAACTTATAAAAAACCTACTTTAATTTGTCAAAACGTAACTTTAATTTGTCAAAACGTAAGTTTAACTTGTTAAAAACATACATTAACTTGTTGTTGTCGATGAAATTTGGACAACGTTTAGAGACCTAAGCGGTCAGATCCTCGCTCAGAGCGGGTGACCCTCGCTTCGGCCTGAGCATGTCAGATCCGGTGTCCCGGATCGTCCCTTAGCTGTCGTGTGGTCTTCGAGTCCTTCTGTTATCTGAAAAGAGTAAACAGATGTGAACTAAGAAGGGAAAACAGAGGGGGGTCCTCTGTTTACCTCTCCGACGCTCAACATTAGTATAATGTGGGCGGAGTTTGCAGGATGACGAGGAGGGATCGACGAGATTGAGCGAGACGAGGATACTAGGATCGCTGGCGTCTCAGAGCTCGGATCTCGGATCTTTAGGGAGTATTCTTCCGGTCGGGAAAGAATATCCGAAATACCTCACGTGGGAGTATGATATGTATATAGGGAATACGGGAGAAAGTGTCTATTTTTCGTGTCTAGAGCTTACCTCTGCGTGGAGAGCATCGAAGGCTACTTATAGCCACGGGTGTAGCCTTGTGGCCGAGTGGGGAGCCTCTGTGCGTCGGTGGCCGGCCAGGTCCCTCCCATGAGTCGGGAAGGCCGGCCAGGTCCCTCCCCTGGGTGGGGAAGGCCGGCCAGGTTCCTCCTTCGGGTGAGGAAGGCCGGCCAGACCCCTCCGCTAGGTGGGGAAGGCCGGCCAGGTCCCTCCCTTGGGTGAGGAAGGCCGGCCAAGCCCTTCCCCTAAGTGCGGAAGGCCGGCCAGGTCCCTCCCTCGGGTGAGGAAGGCCGGCCAGGTCCCTCCCCTAGGTGGGGAAGGCTGGCCAGGTCCCTCCTTCGGATGAGGAAGGCCGGCCAAGTCCCTCCCCTAGGTGGGGAAGGCCGGCAAGGTCCCTCCCTCGGGTGAGGAAGGCCGGCCAGGTCCCTCCCCTAGGTGGGGAAGGCCGGCCAGGTCCCTCCTTCGGGTGAGGAAGGCCGGCCAGGCCCCTCCCATGGGTGAGGGTGGCCAGCCGGGCCCCTCTCCTACGCGACGGCGGCCGGTCAGGTGTGCGAAGGCGGGTCTCGGTTGTCCCGGGGAAGGCGTCTCCCCTTCGCGCCTCGGATACAAACGTGGATGTATATATTTAACGTTGTCGCCGGAAATACGGCGACAACATTAGCCCCCCGTGTTTGATGTCGAACTTGAGATCGAGAGCGAACTCAGAAGTGGAGCCCTCCGACGGGCGTTCCGCACCCAAGATTGGGCGCGCAACGACGGGCCGAGCCGGAGGGCAGCGCTCCAGGGAACCTTCCCGGGGGTGGAGGAGATGAGGTAGCTTTATAAGCACCCTAACCTTTAATTTATTATATTTTTCCTTTTCTTTCTTTGCATTGCGTCATGGACCCCGTGCCGTTTGACGTGGATGACGGGTCCGTTGACGACTTCGTTGGTTCCTTTTTATCCTCGCCTGGGAGCAATACTTTTTCAATCCCCAATTTACCCTTTTCCCCAAATCCCGAATCCTCTCTCTCTCTCTTCTTTGACGACGACGACCTTGACGCGTGGATGGCCGCCGACGGAATCGCGACGCCGGAGGTGGGGGCGGAGGCCTTGGCCGGTGAACAGCCCGGTAAAGGGGCCTTGCTTGGCGAGGGGCGTGAGGTCGGAGGGACTTCGGGGGTTACCGGCGAGGAGGGCTCGGCGGCGACCAGGGGCGAGGGCGAGCCCGGGTTCGCGCAGGGCGCGACGGCGACAGATCGCCGGCGGAGCGTTCCCAGGTCTGTCCTTGGGGGCGCGGGCGAGTGGGAGGTGGCCTCGGGGACCGCCGATGGATCTGCGGCCCTTGGCTGTGAGGGCGGCGCCGGATCTGCTCGTGGTGCGGCGCCGGATCCCTGGGCAAGGTCCCTCGGGCACGGAGATGGCGGCGCGGTAGGGCGAGGCGCGGCCGGTCGTGTGAGCGCACGTGCTAGGGCTGGCGGAGACGTCCACAGACGCGCGCGTGGTGCCCCGGGGGACACGCCTCGGGCGGAGGCGCGCGGATCTGGCTGGATCGGGAGCCCCGACGGCGTGGGCGGAGGTTCGCCGGCCGAGGCGGAGCGCGACAGCGCTCTGGGCGATGGGGGCGAGCCACCCCTGGTGTGCGGAGTCGTGGGAGGCGCGTCGCAGGTCGTGGGCTCCGAGCTTGTCTTCGCCGGAGTTCACTCGGTGGCGTGGGCTCCACCCGAGGTGCCCACCGCCGACCTCACGCCCCCTCAGGGCCAGGCAGCCGGCCAGCCCCCTCCTGGAGCTTTGGCGGCCGACCAGGGGCCTCCCCCGAGCCAGATGGCCGGCCGGCCTTCTCCCAGGGGGGCGGTGGCCGACCAGGGGTCTCCCCCGAGCCAAATGGCCGGCGGCCCTCTCCCAGGGGGGTGGTGGCCGACCAGGGGTCTCCCCCGGATGCGATGGCCGGCCGGCCCCCTCCCGGGGACCCGATGGCCGGCCAGGGGTCTCCCCCGGATAGGATGGCCGGCCGGCCCCCTCCCAGGGGTCCCATGGCCAGCCAGGGGCCTCCCCTGGTTGAGATGGCCGGCCAGCCCCCTCCCGGGGGTTCGGTGGCCGACCGGGGGACCTTCGAGCATCGGCCGAGCGGCCGGGGGTCTCCTACGGGGCGGGAATCGCCCGAGAGTCCAACGGAGGACCCGAGACCTCCCAGGCAGTCGTCGGCCGCGGGTACCCTTCCAACTTTGGCCCGGCTGGGGCGTAGTCGCGTGTCGGAAGAGAATGAGCGGACCCTTGCCTTCCCGGTCACCGCGTCCTGGATTCGGGGGACCTTTCCTTGCGAGGGGATCGACTCCCCGTCCCTCGTGTCTCTCGCCCAGTTCCGAGGGCTTCGCGAGGAGTTCGGGATCCCGCCGAGTATCGACATCTTGCGTCCTCTCCCGGAGGATCGGCCCTCGCGTCCTCGGCTCGGGTTCGCCGCGGTTCATGTGGCCAGTCTTCGGAGCGGTCTTCGGTTGCCTTTTCTGGCGTGGTACAGGAGCTTCTGCGTCGACTGGAGGTGCACGCAGCCCAAATGCTACCCTCGTTCTATCGGATGGTGGCCGCCTGCCATATGATGTTCTTTCGAGAATAGAAGAGGGCGGTCACGGCAGAGGAGTTCTTGGAATTTCTATCGATCGTGGAAGGGTCGAATAGGGCCGGGTCGTATCGGGCGTACCACGCCAAACAGTTCGCCGTGGTCACCAACGTGCCCACCAAGTATCGATACCCTTGGGTGTGGGTTTCGGAGTCTGCGTTTGGCTGCCGACCCAGAATTTACGGAGCTTGGCAGAGTCGTCCATCGTCTCCCGTCTGTCCGTCGTCAGGCTTCGATCTTCGCGTCGCCCGATACTATGGCAATCACAGGGTGGTTCGTTTCGACTACTCCCCAGTTCCCTCGAGCACGTGGCCGAGGGCGGAACGATTCGGACTCAGAGCCCGACGAAGAGGTCCTTCCGGCCGATCGTTGTAGCGGTACGAGGTACCCCTTATTGTGCCGTTCATTTTTGCCTACTAACTTGGTTGCTCTTTCGTTAGGCGGTTCTTGTCGACGACCTCGAGGAGGCGTATCGACCTCGCCGCCTCCGCGCGAGGCTCATGCTACGAGGCGGCCGAGCCCGTCACGGGAGCGACCGGAGTCTCAACCCCCGTCGGCACCTCAGGAGGGCGGGAGCAGTGGCCCTCCGCGGAAACGCCCCGTCGTATCCTCGGCGAGTGACGCGCCGTCGGGTTCTCGGAGATTGGTGGAAGCGACCTCTACTGGTGGCGGCGGGTCGCTCTATCTCGCCGAAGCGAACGACTTGAAGGATTGGAGCGCTCGGGGCCTCGCGGACTCATCCCCCAAGTGCTTTAAGGAGCTCGTCGTTGTCAGCGACATGGAACTCTTTCGACAAGGGACTCGCGACGCGCGGAAGGTTAGTCATTCGCGTGCCTCCTATCTCGTGTCTTTCCTCTCTATGCCATGTTAATTCGTTGTTGCATTATAGGCTTTGGCGCGCCACGAGCGGATGGAGCTCGTGATGGAGGAGGCCGCTCGCCGTGAACGAGCGTTGAAAGAGGCGTTGGCCAAGGCGATTTCTAGTCTGGACGCGGCCGAGGCAAAATTCGAGGAGGAGAGGGACTCGAGGGAGCAAGTGGAGCGATCCGCGAGCGCCTTCCTGGCGGAAAGCAAGGCGATGGAGAAGGCCTTGGCCTCCCGCGATGCCGACCTTGCTTCCGTTCGCGGTCGGCTAGCTGTGAGCGAGGCTGCCCACTTGAGAGTCGTTGAGGAGAACGACGCCCTCTTGGCGGAGATGCAAGCCGTCGTCGATGACCGCGATGAAGCCGTGCGCATCAAAGAGCGCCTGAAGGATGATTGGGAAGTCGCGGTATACGAGGCCCGACATGCCGCGGCCGTCCGCGTCCGAGATGCTATTGTTGCCGAGAACAAACCCCGCGAAGTGTCTTTCGCATTCTTCGATGCCATGTTCCCGCCGATCGAGGGCGACACGGGCTTCGGCGATCGCGGCGGTCGGCGTCCCACCGAAACTACGCAGTCCTCGGTGGGGACATCCCCTTCTCACCCGAGCGCGGGCCCCGGCGAAGAGCAGCTTGACTTCGGCTCCGATTAGTGTTTTGTCTCGTCTGCGCCTGTGTTTAGCGCATCTTTCTTTTTATTTACTTGACTCATTTTGGATGCTTTGAGGCTTTCCATTTTTGCGACATTTATTTTCTCGCAATCTTCTCTTTATCGAATGAAGTACCCCGCGGGTTCGCGTTGGTTTCTTTTTGCGATTCTTGTGTTGCTTGAAGTTTTTGATTGTCGGTTTCCAAGACGTTCGGGTCTTTCAATTTACGATGGGCCTCTTCGGCGAGGGGCGATCGATGATCGGGAATTTCCTTTGCCGTCGTCGGCCTACTATGGCCGGCAACCAGTACTAACGGCATGTCGCGCATATTGTGTGGTCGATGGTGGGAGACTTATTCGGTAACTCGTCCGACTTTCCTCTTGGGCACGTCTGCGTTTCGAGGGACGTTCATTGTCTCATTCACTTACGCCTCGCTTCCTTGGCGACATCCGAGCTCGCATCCTTCGGTTTTGGGTATTTTTTACTCCCAACCGTGTTTTGAGCTTCTTTGTTCGTGAGCTTTCGACGATGGCCTGTCGGCTTACGTCTTGGCTCTACGACGGGGGAATCCCGAGATTTGGCTCGATCGATGACTCGTCGACTTGTGACGTTGGTTTACGATTTGCCTTGTTGGCGTCGCGCGCATTCATCTCTAGGGTATTCGTTTTACGCTTTAGGATTGGGTATTGACATTGGCCCGGTTGTGTGTCAATCGGGGTTTGCCAACCTTCCTCAAATCCATGGACGCCCAGATGCAAGGTTGTTGCCTTGTTACTGGATTTTGGTGGAGATTTCTCCGGCCACGGGGTTCGTACCCCGCGGTTTTGTGGGTCTTTGATTTTCTCGAATGCAAACCGTTATGGTCTTGTTATCGATTCGCCCATCGGTGGAGGGTTTCGGTCCCTATTAGCGTATCGTCGCTTTGTTGGGTTCACCTCCAGCCCCCCAAGTTTTTAGGGATAATAACTATTATTTCTAGGAACTTACAGCGGGAAAAATAACCAAAATGATGACACAAAACGATCTTTAATTCGATATTCAAATGGATACACTTATTGAATTACGACAATCGCGGTTTTGTGTTTACATTAGTTGGAAATCTCGCACTTCGCTTGGCCTTCATGCGTGATACATTTTCAAATGTTCGGCGTTCCAAGGGTGTGTGAATGCGAGCCCGTCCATGTTTTCTAGTTCGTATGTGCCTTTGTGAATGGCTTTCCGAACTCGGTACGGGCCTTCCCAGGTTGGGCCTAACACACCAGCCCCTTGTACCTTGGTATTTGGGAATACTTTCCTCAAAACCAGGCTGCCGTCGGGGAAGCTCCGAGGTTTAACCCTTGCGTTGTAGTAACGCTCGACCTTTCTTTTTTGGGGTGTTAGGCGCGTGAGTGCGTCGGCCCTCTTTTCGTCGATCAGGTCGAGGTTTGCCCTTATGGCTTCCTCGTTTTCTTTTTCGTCGAAGACCTCCATTCGGAACGTGGGGAGCGTGGTCTCTATCGGGACCACGGCCTCCACACCGAAAGTCAAGGCGAACGGGGTCTCCCCCGTTGCGTTTCGTGCCGTGGTGCGATATGCCCATAACACGAAGGGTAATTCGTCTGCCCACGCGCCCTTTCGGGTTTCTAATTTCTTCTTCAAATTTTCTTTTATCGTACGGTTTGCCGCCTCTACTTGGCCGTTAGCCTGGGGGTGCCTTAGGGAGGAGTATGTTTTACTAATCCCAAGCTGTTCGCATATCTCGCGCAATCGCGCGTTGTCGAATTGTCGGCCATTATCGGTCACGATCGATTCCGGGATACCGTGGCGGCATATTATGCTCTTCCATATGAAGTTCGTTGTATTTGCCTCCGTGATTTTTGCCAGTGGCTCGGCTTCAACCCACTTGGTGAAGTAGTCGATTGCAACTATGGCGAATCGGAGCTGCCTCGGAGCCGTGGGTAATTCACCGATCAAATCGATTCCCCAATTGGTGAATGGTCGGGGAACGATGATCGGGCACAATGGCGCCGGTGGTTGTCTGGGAACACGGGCGAACCTTTGGCACTTATCGCATTGTCGGGACCAGCCATGGGCGTCTTTTTTCAAAGTTGGCCAAAAGTAGCCTAACTTTAGGAGCTTCATGGCCATTGACTGTCCTGCCGCGTGGTTCCCACATAGTCCTTCATGGACTTCTATCATGGCTCGTCTCGCTTCGTTGTTGTCGAGACAGCGAAGGAGAGGCATCGAGTAGCCCCTCTTGTATAGCACATTCCCGCGCATTGTATACTTTGACGCCAGATGTTTCAATTTCTTGGCCTCTTCGTTATTCTCTGGAGTGACCCCCTTTGCTATGTAGTTTTTTAAGGGTGTCAACCAAGACGAAGCCGACGAGTTACTAATTATCCCCACATCGCTCCTCGAGATGTAGGGTCTGGTTAGAATCTCAATTGGGACTTCTCCATCTTCGTTCGGATCTATGCCCGAAGCGAGTCGCGCCAAAGCATCCGCCTCGGGGTTCTCCTCTCTGGGGATTTGAACGATCTCGAACCAAGCTATCGCTTCTAGGTTCTTTAGGGTTTTTGCCAAATAAGCCACCATGTTTGGCTCCTTGGCGGCGAATTCGCCTTTGACTTGATTCACGAGTCGCAAAAGATGTGCAAGTTTTCTGCGCCGAGTCAGTGAGCGAGCTCTAAACCGACTATCAGGGCCTCGTATTCTGCCTCGTTGTTGGAGGCTTTGAATTCGAAGCGCAGTGCGTATTTTAATTTTTCCCCGTCGGGGTTGGTTAGAATTACTCCGGCCCCGGTCCCTTGAGTGTTTGATGCGCCGTCGACGCACAACACCCACGCTGGCCCGGATGGGCCAGGGCCTCTCTTTTTTGGAGATTTTGGCGTGAGGGCCTCGCCTTCATTCTCGATTCCCGCCGTAAATTCTGCCACAAAATTTGCTAGGGCCTGACCTTTGATGGCGTTTCGCGGTCGGAACTGTACCCCGTACTTGCTAAGTTCCTGTGACCATATGGCCATCCTCGTCGAGGATCCTCTTTGTAGTGCCTTTTCGATCGGGTGACCGGTCCGCACGACTATCTGGTGTGCCTGGAAATACGGGCGTAGTTTCCTGGCGCTCATGACGAGTGCGAGTGACAATTTCTCGATCTCAGGATATCGGGTCTCAGCGTCTAGGAGGGCCTTGCTGACATAATACACCGGCCATTGTCCTTGCCCTTCCTCACGGATAAGGACCGCGCTCGTGGCCCTTTCGGACACTGCGAGGTAAAGCACGAGAGGCTCATGGTCCTTGGGTTTCGACAAAACGGGGGTGCTGCGAAGTAAGCCTTCATTTCGCAAAATGCTTTCTCGCATTCGGATGTCCATTCGAACCCGCCCTTCATCTTCAACGCCTGAAAAAATGGTTGGCACCTATCGGTCGCCTTGGAAACAAATCTAGCTAAAGCCGCGACCCTACCCGCCAGGCTTTGGACCTCTTTGGGTTTTGTGGGAGACTTCATTCCAAGTATGGCGGCGATTTTCTCAGGGTTGGCTTCAATTCCTCGCCTGCTAACCATGTAGCCGAGGAATTTTCCTGATTCTACCTCGAAGGTGCATTTGTTGGGGTTTAGCTTCATCCCGTATTGGCGGAGGATTTGGAACATAGTCTTGAGGTCGCGGATGTGGTTTGAAGCCAATCGTCCACGTAGACCTCCATGGTTTTTCCGATATGCTCGGCGAACATTCGGTTGACCAATCGCTGGTAGGTGGCGCCGACGTTCTTGAGGCCGAACGGCATTACCTTGTAGCAATAGAGACCTTTGTTGGTCACAAAGGTCGTCTTGATCTGGTCACCCTCATGCATCCGGATCTGGTTATAGCCTGAGTAGGCATCCATGAAGCTGAGCAGCTCATGGCCCGCTGTTGCGTCCACGAGTTGCTCAATCCGGGGGAGTGGAAAGCTATCCTTCGGGCAGGCTTTGTTAAGATCTTTATAATCTATGCAAATGCGCCACTTCCCGTTGGGCTTTTTGACCATTACTACATTGGATACCCACTTGGGGTGTTCCGCTTCTCGTATGAAATCGGCGGCGAGAAGTTTGTCAACCTCTTCTCCGATGACGAGATACCGCTCCCCACTGAATGCCCTTCTAGGCTGTACCCGCTCGGGCACATTGCAGTCATCGTTCAAACGATGCACCATAATCTTCGGGTCTATGCCCGGCATATCCGCATGTGTCCAGGCGAAGACATCTTTGTACTCTCTAAGGAAGTGGGCCATCGATTCTTGTTCCTCGGCGGACAATTGAGCACCGATTTTGACCGTTTGGTCGGGCTTAGCGATGTCCAGGACTATCGTGACGAGGTCGTCATGGGTTTCCACGCGACGGCGCTCGGTCTCGTCGTGTTGGTCCAATTCTCCGAAGGTCCCCCCTTCCTCAGGTTTGCAGGGAAGCTCGTCCGAGAGCTGGTAGGTTGTGCAAATTGCCGCGTTCCCTGTTGGTTTGGTAACTTCTTCCTTTACGGCTCGCACATGGCACGTTCGCGCCATGGCTTGATCTCCCATCATGCATGCAATCCCCTCGCTAGTTGGGAACTTCACCATGAGGTGGTAGACTGAGGTGATGGCTTTTAAACCGACGAGGGTCGGTCGACCGATAATCATGTTATACGTCGTCGGTTCGCTCACGATCAAGAAAGTCACAATTCGAGTGACTTCCGGACCACCCCGGGTTCCGAAGGTTACGGGGAGATCGATCGATCCTTCCGTCCAAACCTTTTCTCCTGAAAACCCGTATAGGGGGGTGCGGATCGGGGCGAGCCTCGCTCCGTCGAGTTTCATTCGATCAAGCGCCAATTGGTAAATTATATCCACCGCACTTCCGTTGTCAATTAGGATGCGCTGGACCTTGTTGTTAGCCACCGTGGCAGACACAACCAAGGCATCGCTATGCGGGTGCAAAATTCTTTTCGCCTCATCCTCGGTGAAGCGAATTTCTTCAAACGGAGTCGGTGGGGGGGTGACCTGAGTGAGGTTGACGCCACTCTTGATTCTCTCGTTTGTCACCGCCCTTAGGTATTTTTTCCTTTGGTTGCTTAATTCGCCACATTGGGGCCCTCCAGTAATCGTTCTCACGATGTTCATTTCAGAATTTTCGGGCTCGCTGGTAGCAGTGGCGACGGCGGCAGCCTTTTCCTTTATCAGCTTATTACTCTGATTCGGAAGACGTTCCTCCGGGACAGCTACCCCGGCGGCCCGCATGACAAACTCTTTGAGTTTCCCATCCTGGATCAGGGCTTCTATCTGTCGTTTTAGCTGAAAACAATCGGCAGTCATGTGTCCATGATCTCGATGGTATTCACAAAATTTACTTTTATCCCGCATCGCGGGACCCTTCCTCAATGGCGTCGGGGACCCGAGTTTATCTCGATGCAGGGCCAGGATTCGGGTCGGAGACGTATTGAGAGGGGTGAGGATTTCCCCCCGAAACTGGTCGACAAAAGGCTTCCTTGATCTGGGAGAGGGTTCCGCGCGGTTATTCCTTCCGCGCTTCCCTCGAGTTTCAGGCCTTTCGTCGGGACGATTGCGCCCTGAGCGCCCATCGCCTTTCCTACAGCTTAGGTAATCCTCTATCCCCATGTGCGTCCTGGCGCATGCCATAAGCTCAGCCACGTCCCTCGGGGTCTTTCCCACAATCGATTTTAAGAAATCGCTAGGCTCGGCACCCTCGGTGATGGCGACTATGGCATCCCGATCGTCGAAGTCTTCGACTTTATGGGATTCTTCCGTGAATCGGGCGAAATACTGACGGAGGCTCTCGTTCGATTTTTGTTTGATCGTCCATAGGTACGATTTAGATTTTTTCTGTGCCACAAGTGTGGCAAATCGAGCTAGGAAAGCCTCCCGAAGAGCTTGGAAAGATCCGATGCTGCCAGGTTTCAGGCTCCTGAACCATTCAAAGCTTGACCCTGTCAATGTCAAACTGAACGCCTGGCAGAGAGTCGCGTCTGACAACCCTTGCATCAACATCCATGTCTCGTAATGTTGGATGTGGAAGTTGGGGTCGGAGCGTCCGTCATAAGACGGGATGGTGGGGAGCTTAAATCCCCTTCCCGGCGGTTGTGCTAGCACTACCGCCGCGAAAGGCGAGTATGAACCCTCCAGACCGTTGTAAGGTCTGGAGCCCCCCGAGCCTGCTCCTCGGAGCTCGATGATTTGATTCTGGAGTCCCTGAATCATCGTCATCATCTCGAGACCGTTGGCGGTTCCCGCGATGGGCCCCACCGGCGTCGGCCCTTGCCGCTCATTAGATCCTTGATCCATGAGGTTGGGAGGAGTGTTCCCGAGGGTTGTGGCCCCTGCCGCAGTCCGACGGGCGTTCAGCTTCCTTCTCAAATCTTCCTCTTGAGGACCCCTCCGCGAGTTAAGGCGAACCCTGAGATCCTCCCCCGAAGGGTGCGAGGGCCTTGCCGTCGGCGGGCGACCTTCGCGGCGGACCTCACGGCTGTCCGCACCATCGTCGCCCCGTCGGGACTGCGCACGCCGCGGACGCCTAAATCGCCTGCCCTGGGAAGCGTTACCGCTTCCCGGCACTCGGGGGTTACTGGACCCCTCAAGTTTTGAACCCATTCGTCCTCGGCTAGCCGAGGAACCCAACGGAGCGTCGCTCATGTGGGCCAAAGGCGAGGGAGTGAAAGTTTGACTCGTGTCCGTTTCCGGGATTACCTCGTTTCCGATGTAATCCTCATCTTGGGTCGAGTTAGCCTCTTCCTCGTATCCAAGGAGGTTAACAAGTAAACCCTTGTTCACTCCCGGCCGCGCCAAGAGTTCCGCCAATCGGCGATTGGTCTCGTCTCGCAGGTCGTCCCCGCCGTCGTGAACGACCGAATTGACGCCTTCGATCCCCCTTGCGGGAGCCTGCGGCCTTGCCTCTCGATGAGGCAATTGTCGGAATTCGTATCGGGAGCCGGCAGCTCGGACGATAGGGTTACTCGATCGAGCATCCGCAGGAGTCGCGGGAACGCTACTCATTTCGTATGAAAAATAAAGAAAAGAGATGGAAATAAAGGAATGTCGATCGGGCGAACTTTAAGGTCAAAAGTCCCCTCCTTCTAGCGCCAAAATGTTGTCGCTGAAATTTGGACAACGTTTAGAGACCTAAGCGGTCAGATCCTCGCTCAGAGCGGGTGACCCTCGCTTCGGCCTGAGCATGTCAGATCCGGTGTCCCGGATCGTCCCTTAGCTGTCGTGTGGTCTTCTAATCCTTCTGTTATCTGAAAGGAGTAAACAGATGTGAACTAAGAAGGGAAAACAGAGGGGGGTCCTCTGTTTACCTCTCCGACGCTCAACATTAGTATAATGTGGGCGGAGTTTGCAGGATGACGAGGAGGGATCGACGAGATTGAGCGAGACGAGGATACTAGGATCGCTGGCGTCTCAGAGCTCGGATCTCGGATCTTTAGGGAGTATTCTTCCGGTCGGGAAAGAATATCCGAAATACCTCACGTGGGAGTATGATATGTATATAGGGAATACGGGAGAAAGTGTCTATTTTTCGTGTCTAGAGCTTACCTCTGCGTGGAGAGCATCGAAGGCTACTTATAGCCACGGGTGTAGCCTTGTGGCCGAGTAGGGAGCCTCTGTGCGTCGGTGGCCGACCAGGTCCCTCCCATGAGTCGGGAAGGCCGGCCAGGTCCCTCCCCTGGGTGGGGAAGGCCGACCAGGTTCCTCCTTCGGGTGAGGAAGGCCGGCCAGGCCCCTCCCCTAGGTGGGGAAGGCCGGCCAGGTCCCTCCCTTGGGTGAGGAAGGCCGGCTAGCCCTTCCCCTAAGTGGGGAAGGCCGGCCAGGTCCCTCCCTCGGGTGAAGAAGGCCGGCCAGGTCCCTCCCCTAGGTGGGGAAGGCCGGCCAGGTCCCTCCTTCGGATGAGGAAGGCCGGCCAGGTCCCTCCCCTAGGTGGGGAAGGCCGGCCAGGTCCCTCCCTCGGGTGAGGAAGGCCGGCCAGGTCCCTCCCCTAGGTGGGGAAGGCCGGCCAGGTCCCTCCTTCGGGTGAGGAAGGCCGGCCAGGCCCCTCCCATGGGTGAGGGTGGCCGGCCGGGCCCCTCTCCTGCGCGACGGCGGCCGGTCAGGTGTGCGAAGGCGGGAATCGGTTGTCCCGGGGAAGGCGTCTCCCCTTCGCGCTTCGGATACAAACGTGGATGTATATATTTAACGCTGTCGCCGGAAATACGGCGACAACACTTGTAAAAACGTACTTTAACCTGTCAAAAATATGGTTTAAATTCTAAGAAATGTACTTTAACTTGTAAAACATACTTCAACTTGTAAAACACGTACTTTAACTTGTAAAAAACCTAATTTAATTTGTCAAAACGTAACTTTAATTTGTCAAAACGTAAGTTTAACTTGTTACAACGTAAGTTTAACTTGTTAAAAACACACATTAACTTGTAAAAATGTAACTTTAACTAGTAAAAAACGTACTTCAACTTGTAAAAAATGTACTTAAACTTCTAAAAAACGTATTTTAACTTGTAAAAAACGTACTTCAACTTGTAAAAAATGTACTTTAACTTGTAAAAAACGTACTTTAACTTGTAAAAAACATACTTTAACTTGTCAAAACCCTACTTTAACCTATCAAAACGTAAGTTTAACTCGTCAAAACGTGAGTTTAACTTGTTAAAAACACACTTTAACTTGTAAAAAACGTACTTTAACTTGTCAAAAATGTGGTTTAACATGTAACAAACGTACTTTAACTTGTAAAAACGTACTTCAACTTGTAAAAAACGTACTTTAACTTGTAAAAAACGTACTTTAACTTGTCAAAACGTAACTTTAACTAGTAAAAAACCTACATTAACTTGTCAAAACGTAACTTTAACTTGTCAAAACGTAAGTTTAACTTGTTAAAAACATACATTAAATTGTAAAAAACGTAGTTTAACTTGTCAAAAATGTGGTTTAACTTGTAAGAAATGTACTTTAGCTTGTAAAAACGTACGTCAACTTGTAAAAAACGTACTTTAACTTGTAAAAAATATACTTTAATTTCTAAAAACGTAACTTTAATTTGTCAAAACGTATGTTGAACTTGTTAAAAACAAACATTTACTTGTAAAAAACGTACTTTAACTTGTCAAAACGTAACTTTAACTTGTCAAAACGTAACTTTAAATTGTAAAAGCCCTACTTTAACTTGTCAAAACGTAACTTTAACTTGTCAAAAGGTAAGTTTAACTTGTTAAAACCACACATTAAGTTGTAAAATACGTACTTTAACTTGTCAAAAATGTGGTTTAACTTGTAACAAACATACTTTAACTTGTAAAAACGTACTTCAACTTCTAAAAAACGTACTTTAACTTGTAAAAAACGTACTTTAACGTGTCAAAACGTAACTTTAACTTGTAAAAAACCTACTTTAACTTGTCAAAACAAAACTTTAACTTGTCAAAACGAAAGTTTGACTTGTTAAAAACATACATTAACTTGTAAAAAACGTACTTTAACTTGTCAAAAATGTGGTTTAACTTGTAACAAATGTACTTTAGCTAGTAAAAACGTACTTTAACTTGTCAAAATGTTAATTTCAATGTGTCAAAACGTAACTTTAACTCGTAAAAAACGTAATTTAATTTGTCAAAATGTAATTTTAATGTGTCAAAACGTAACTTTAAGTTGTTAAAACGTAACTTTAACTTGTAAAAAATGTACTTTAACTTGTAAAGAACGCACTTCAACTTGTAAAACACGTACCTTAACTTGAAAAAAACGTACTTCAACTTGTAAAAAACGTACTTTAATTTGTAAAAAACGTATTTTAACGTCTTAAAATGTAACTTTAACTTGTCAAAACGTAAATTTAACTTGTTAAAAAAGTAATTTAACTTGTCAAAACGTAACTTTAACTTGTCAAAACGTAACTTTAACTTGTAAAAAACGTACTTTAACTTGTAAAAAAGGTATTTTAACTTGTGAAAACGTAACTTTAACTTATTTAAAAAGAACTTTAACTTGTTAAAAACGTACTTTAACTTGTAAAAGACGTATTGTAACTTGTCAAAACGTAACTTTAACTTATCAAAACGTTACTTTAACTTGTAAAAAACGTACTTCAACTTGTAAAAAACGTACTTTAACTTGTAAAAAACGTATCTTAACGTGTCAAAATATAACTTTAACTTGCCAAAACGTAAATTTAACTTGTCAAAAATGTGGGTTAACTTGTACCAAACGTACTTTAACTTGTAAAACGTACTTCAACTTGTAAAAAACGTACTTTAACTTGTAAAAAACGTACTTTAACTTCTAAAAAACGTACTTTAACGTGTCAAAACGTAACTATAACTTGTAAAAAACCTACTTTAACTTGCCAAAACGTAACTTTAACTTATCAAAACGAAAGTTTGACTTGTTAAAAACATACATTAACTTGTAAAAATCGTACTTTAACTTGTAAAAAATGTTGTTAAACTTGTAACAAATGTACTTTAGCTTGTAAAAATGTACTTCACTTTGTAAAAAACATACTTTAACCTGTAAAAAACCTACTTTAACTTGTCAAAACGTAACTTTAATTTGTCAACACGTAAGTTTAACTTGTTAAAAACGTAATTTAAGTTGACAAAACGTAACTTTAACTACTAAAAAACTTACTTTAACTTGTCAAAATATAATTTTAATGTGTCAAAACGTAACTTTAACTAGTAAAAAACGTACTTTAACTTGTCAAAATGTAATTTTAATGTGTCAAAACGTAACTTTAAGTTGTTAAAACTTAACTTTAACTTGTAAAAAACGTACTTCAACTTGTAAAAAACGTACTTCAACTTGTAAAACACTTGCTTTAACTTGTATAAAACGTACTTCAACTTGTAAAAAACAAACATTAACTTGTAAAAAACCTACTTTAACTTGTCAAAACGTAACTTTAATTTGTCCAAACGTAAGTTTAACTTGTCAAAACGTAACTTTAACTTGTAAAAAACGTACTTTAACTTGTCAAAATGTAATTTTAATGTGTCAAAACGTAACTTTAAGTTGTTAAAACGTAACTTTAACTAGTAAAAAATGTATTTTAACTTGTAAAGAACGCACTTCAACTTGTAAAACACGTACCTTAACTTGAAAAAAACGTACTTCAACTTGTAAAAAATATACTTTAATTTGTAAAAAACGTATTTTAACTGTTTGGATTGGTGCCCACAAAGGAGATATTAGGCATTGAGATACTTTATGTATTTATATTTTGTTGAAACATTGATATTAATAAATGTTCATTCTTTATGAGATTGTGTTTAGTTATGTTTTAGCTATGCTCTGAAACTGTCATCAACGAAAAGGGTGTTAAGTACAGACTTGACAAGATAACCCCTTGTGACAAGTTTGCAATATTTGTTCGCAATCTAAAGATCTATAGAGCAATCGAATCTTATTATTGATTGTTAGCATGAATCATGATATCTCATCTTGTGATATAGAGAGTTGTGACTCTATGATTCATACTAGGTATCTTATAGAAGATACTGAACATGACCAGTGACACTTAGAAGCTCGAGACAAAACTGTTTACACACTCGAGGCTTCAAGTTCACAACTAAAGGAGTATTATGATACTTACCTTAATCCTGAAGCGAATATGTAATTGACATTGCACTTTGTGACATTTGATTCGTCAATGGACAATGACTAAATTTTAGTTGCATCTGACCCGACTGTTGGTGTCACAAGGATGTAATGTTGGGTTACATGATTCACATATATGGAATTCATGTAACAACGATGCAAATGCATTAATATCACACTATGCTTTATTATGAGAGTGTGAATGAATAAACCTGGTCAGGTATTCATTGAATGAGTTCATTCTTTGATTAAAACATGTGACATGTAGAGACATCTCACTTTATGTTTTTCTCATTCACAAATAACAAAGGAGTTAGTGAAATAATAACTCGAGGGGTAAAACAATAATCTTACATTCCCCTCAGTTACTGATACACATGAAGGGTAACATCGTAATATACTCCATGGATCGTATGAGAAATTGTTTCATCATATCAAACATAAAAGATACGCACATGAACAGAGAGATTATCATTATTGGTCCTTTAGTGGAATCGACCAATATTAAGAGTTAAAAGACGGAAAAAGTTTGTGAACTTTTGTGTCCGATCTTCGTTCATGTGGGTCCATGAGGTCTCAATGATAGACACTTGGCAGAGATTAAAAGAACTTGAAAAGTTGATTTACTCATTAAGTATAAATAGTGATTTATATTGAGAAAGTTGTTTTCTTGAAACTCGATAAATAACTAGTTATTTATTTTGTCTATTGAATCACAAGATGCTATCATATTGATGATGACATTCTCGAGTGATTAAATATGTTAAAAGAAGAAAACAAATTATTTCTCATTTCGTACTTATTCGATAACTATGAAATATATTTAATGATATGTCATTAAATAATATTGAGAGTTCTAAATTAATTTTAGAAATTAAATCAAATAAATTTGGGAACAAAAATCAAAGACATGGACGAGTAAGGGGAGAGTGTCTTGGCCGGATTCATTAAGTGAATAGGGTCATGGGTTTGACCCAGGTTAAGCCCATTTATAACCTGTATAAATAAGGCTAATAAACCCTAATCACTAAACCTAACCCTAGAGAATTTTCGGCAAAGACTCCCTCTTCCCCCTTGTGTAATTCTCGGCCGAAATCCCGAAACAAAAAAAAGAGAAAATTTGTTTTTCCTTAATTCAATCTTTGATTCCCAAATTGTTCTTTAGAGCCCACACTCTTGATCTCAATATTTCTTAGTGTAATATTATTGATTCATCACTTGTGGTGTTTGAATAATTTAGAAATTTTTTTTTGGAATTTTGAAAACTGTTTTAAAAAGGTTTCAGCCATCCCAAAAGTCCCTAGGTCGTTTTCTGTGCATTCCGGCGACCTCCCAGCCTTCAGGACTCCATTCCGGCGAGCCAGACCCAGTCCGGCGAAGGCTACCAGTCAGGCGAGTCCAATCCGGCGAGACAGGTTCAATCTGGCGAGGCATATCCATTCCGGCGAGGTTGTCTGTTAGGCGAGGGGATTCCAGCGAGGCGCTCTAGTCCGGCGAGTCCAATCCAGCGAGGGCAATCCGGCGAGGTCATCAGGAGAGGTGTCCCAGAGATCTCTTTGACAAGTTAAAGTTACGTTTTGACAAGTTAAAGTACGTTTTTTACAAGTTAAAGTACGTTTTTTACAAGTTAAAGTACGTTTTTAACAAGTTAAAGTTCTGTTTTAATAAGTTAAAGTTACATTTTAAAAAGTTAAAATACCTTTTTTACAAGTTAAAGTACGTTTTTTACAAGTTAAAGTACGTTTTTTACAAGTTGAAGTTACGTTTTGACAAGTTAAAGTTACATTTTAACACGTTAAAATACGTTTTTTACAAATTAAAGTACGTTTTTTACAAGTTGAAGTACGTTTTTTTCAAGTTAAAGTACATTTTTAAGTGAAAGTTACGTTTTAACAACTTAAAGTTCCGTTTTGACAAATTAAAATTAAATTTTGACAAGCGAAAATACGTTTTTTACAAGTTAAATTTAGGTTTTGACAAGTTAAACTACGTTTTTAACAAGTTAAACATACGTTTTGACAAATTAAAGTTACGCTTTGACAAGTTAAAGTAGGTTATTTACAAGTTAAAGTACGTTTTTTACAAGTTAAAGTTACGTTTTGACAAGTTAAACTTACGTTTTGACAAATTAAAGTTACGTTTTCACAAGTTAAAGTAGGTTTTTTACAAGTTAAAGTACGTTTTTTACAATTTGAAGTACGTTTTTACAAGTTAAAGTCCATTTGTTACAAGTTACACCACATTTTTGACAAGTTAAAGTACGTTTTTTACGAGTTAATGTATGTTTTTAACAAGTTAAACTTACGTTTTGACGAGTTAAAGTTACGTTTTGACAAGTTAAAGTAGGTTTTTTAAAAGTTAAAGTTACGTTTTGGCAAGTTAAAGTACGTTTTTTACAAGTTAAAGTACGTTTTGAACAAGTTAAAGTTACGTTTTGCAAGTTAAACTTACATTTTGACACGTTAAAATACGTTTTTTACAAGTTGAAGTACGTTTTTACAAGTTAAAGTAAGTTTTTTACAAGTCGAAGTACGTTTTTCACAAGTCAAAGTACGTTTTTTACTAGTTAAAGTTACGTTTTAACAACTTAAAATTACGTTTTGACAAGTTAAAGTACGTTTTTTAAAAGTTAAAGTACGTTTTGAACAAGTTAAAGTTACGTTTTGACAAGTTAAAGTTACATTTTGACACGTTAAAATACGTTTTTTACAAGTTAAAGTACGTTTGTTACCAGTTGAAGTACATTTTTTACAAGTTAAAGTTAGTGTTTTACAAGTCGAAGTACGTTTTTTACATGTTAAAGTACATTTTTTACCAGTTAAAGTTACGTTTTAACAACTTAAAGTTACGTTTTGACACATTAAAATTACATTTTTACCAGTTAAAGTACGTTTTTTACATGTTGAAGTACGTTTTTTACAAGTTAAAGTATGTTTTTTTACAAGTTAAAGTACATTTGTAACAAGTTAAAGTTACGTTTTCACAAGTTAAAGGTATTTTTTCACAAGTTAAATTACGTTTTATACAAGTTAAAGTACGTTTTTAACAAGTTAAAGTTACGTTATGACAAGTTAAAGTGACATTTTGACACGTTAAAATACGTTTTTTACCAGTTATAGTACGTTTTTTACAAGTTGAAGTACGTTTTTTACAAGTCAAAGTTACGGGTTTTGACAATTTAAAGTAGGTTTTTTACAAGTTAAAGTATGTTTTTTACAAGTTGAAGTACGTTTTTACAAGTTAAAGTCCATTTGTTACAAGGTACACCACATTTTTGACAAGTTAAAGTACGTTTTTTACAAGTTAATGTATGTTTTTAACAAGTTAAACTTACGTTTTGAAAAGTTAAAGTTACGTTTTGACCAATTAAAGTAGGTTTTTTAAAAGTTAAAGTTACGTTTTGGCAAGTTCAAGTACGTTTTTTACAAGTTAAAGTACGTTTTGAACAAGTTAAAGTTACGTTTTGCAAGTTAAAGTTACATTTTGACACGTTAAAATATGTTTTTTAAACGTTAAAGTACGTTTTTTACCAGTTGAAGTACGTTTTTTACAAGTTAAAGTAAGTGTTTTACAAGTCGAAGTACGTTTTTCACAAGTCGAACTACGTTTTTTACCAGTTAAAGTTACGTTTTAACAACTTAAAGTTACGTTTTGACACATTAAAATTACATTTTTACTAGATAAACTACGTTTCTTACAAATTGAAGTACGTTTTTTACAAGTTAAAATACGTTTTTTACAAGTTAAAGTACATTTGTAACAAGTTATAGTTACGTTTTTACAAGTTAAACTTATTTTTTGACAAGTTAAATTACGTTTTTACAAGTTAAAGTCCATTTGTTACAAGGTACACCACATTTTTGACAAGTTAAAGTACGTTTTTTACAAATTAATATATGTTTTTAACAAGTTAAACTTACGTTTTGACAAGTTAAAGTTACGTTATGGTAAGTTAAAGTAGGTTTTTTAAACGTTAAAGTTACGTTTTGGCAAGTTAAAGTACGTTTTTTACAAGTTAAATTACGTTTTTAACAAGTTAAAGTTACGTTTTGCAAGTTAAAGTTACATTTTGACACGTTAAAATACGTTTTTTACAAGTTAAAGTATGTTTTTTACCAGTTGAAGTACGTTTTTTACAAGTTAAAGTAAGTGTTTTACAAGTCGAAGTACGTTTTTCACAAGTCGAAGTACGTTTTTTACCAGTTAAAGTTACGTTTTAACAACATAAAATTACGTTTTGACACATTAAAATTACATATTGACAAGTTAAAGTACGTTTTTTACTAGTAGAAGTACTTTTATTACAAGTTAAAGTACGTTTTTTAAAAGTTAAAGTACATTTGTAACAAGTTATAGTTACGTTTTGACAAGTTAAAGTTATTTTTTGACAAGTTAAATTACGTTTTTTTCAAGTTAAAGTACGTTTTTAACAACTTAAAGTTACATTTTGACAAGTTAAAGTTACATTTTGACACGTTAAAATATGTTTTTTAGAAGTTATAGTACGTTTTTTACAAGTTGAAGTACGTTTTTTACAACTCAAAGTTACGGGTTTTGACAATGTAAAGTAGGTTTTTTACAAGTTAAAGTATGTTTTTTACAAGTTGAAGTACGTTTTTACAAGTTAAAGTCCATTTATTACAAGGTACACCACATTTTTGACAAGTTAAAGTACGTTTTTTACAAGTTAATGTATGTTTTTAACAAGTTAAACTTACGTTTTGACAAGTTAAAGTTACGTTTTGACAAGTTAAAGTAGGTTTTTTAAACGTTAAACTTACGTTTTGGCAAGTTAAAGTATGTTTTTTACAAGTGGAAGTACGTTTTTACAAGTTAAAGTCCATTTGTTACAAGGTACACCACATTTTTGACAACTTAAAGTACATTTTTTACAAATTAATGTATGTTTTTAAGAAGTTAAACTTACGTTTTGACAAGTTAAAGTTACGTTTTGACAAGTTAAAGTAGGTTTTTTAAACGTTAAAGTTACGTTTTGGCAAGTTAAAGTACATTTTTTACAAGTTAAAGTACGTTTTGAACAAGTTAAAGTTACGTTTTGCAAGTTAAAGTTACATTTTTACACGTTAAAATACGTTTTTTACAAGTTAAAGTACGTTTTTTACAAGTTAAAGTAAGTATTTTACAAGTCGAAGTACGATTTTCACAAGTCGTAGTACGTTTTTTACCAGTTAAAGTTACGTTTTAACAACATAAAATTATGTTTTGACACATTAAAATTACATATTGACAAGTTAAAGTACGTTTTTTAAAAGTTGAAGTACTTTTATTATAAGTTAAATGTACGTTTTTTACAAGTTAAAGTATATTTGTAATAAGTTAAAGTTACGTTTTGATAAGTTAAAGTTAATTTTGACAAGTTAAATTACGTTTTTTACAAGTTAAACTACGTTTTTAACAAGTTAAAGTTACGTTTTGACAGGGTAAAGTTACATTTTGACACGTTAAAATACGTTTTTTACACGTTAAAGTACGTTTTTAACAAGTTGAAGTACTTTTTTTACAAGTTAAAGTTACGTTTTGACAAGTTAAAGTTACGTTTTGACAAGTTAAAGTACGTTTTTTACAAGTTAAAGTACGTTTTTTACAAGTTAAAGTACGTTTTTAACAATTTAAAGTTCTGTTTTAATAAGTTAAAGTTACATTTTAACTAGTTAAAATACTTTTTTTACGAGTTAAAGTACGTTTTTTACAAGTTAAAGTACTTTTTTTCAAGTTGAAGTTACGTTTTGACAAGTTAAAGTTACATTTTAACACGTTAAAATACGTTTTTTACAAATTAAAGTACGTTTTTTACAAGTTGAAGTACGTTTTTTTCAAGTTAAAGTACGTGTTTTACAAGTTGAAGTGCGTTCTTTACAAGTTAAAGTAAATTTTTAAGTTTTAGTTACGTTTTAATAACTTAAATTTACGTTTTGACACATTAAAATTAAATTTTGACAAGTGAAAATACGTTTTTTACAAGTTAAAGTTAAGTTTTGACAAGTTAAACTTACGTTTTGACAAGTTAAAGTTACGTTTTCACAAGTTAAAGTAGGTTTTTTACAAGTTAAAGTACGTTTTTTACAAGTTGAAGTACGTTTTTACAAGTTAAAGTCCATTTGTTACAAGTTACACCACATTTTTGACGAGTTAAAGTACCTTTTTTACAAGTTAATGTATGCTTTTAACAAGTTAAACGTACGTTTTGACAAGTTAAAGTTACGTTTTGACAAGTTAAAGTAGGTTTTTTAAAAGTTAAAGTTACGTTTTGGTAAGTTAAAGTACGTTTTTTACAAGTTAAAGTACGTTTTGAACAAGTTAAAGTTACGTTTTGCAAGTTAAAGTTACATTTTGACACGTTAAAATACGTTTTTTACAATTAAAATACGTTTTTTACAAGTTGAAGTACGTTTTTCACAAGTCGAAGTACGTTTTTCACAAGTCGAAGTACGTTTTTACCAGTTAAAGTTACGTTTTAACAAGTTAAAATTACGTTTTGACACATTAAAATTACATATTGACAAGTTAAAGTACGTTTTTTTACAAGTTGAAGTACTTTTATTACAAGTTAAAATACGTTTTTTACAAGTTAAAGTATATTTGTAATAAGTTAAAGTTACGTTTTGATAAGTTAAAGTTATATTTTGACAAGTTAAATTACGTTTTTTACAAGTTAAACTACGTTTTTAACAAGTTAAAGTTACGTTTTGACAAGGTAAAGTCACATTTTGACACGTTAAAATACGTTTTTTACAAGTTGAAGTACTTTTTTTACAAGTTAAAGTTACGTTTTGAAAAGTTAAAGTTACGTTTTGACAAGTTAAAGTACGTTTTTTACAAGTTGAAGTACGTTATTACAAGTTAAAGTCCATTTATTACAAGGTACACCACATTTTTGACAAGTTAAAGTACGTTTTTTACAAGTTAATGTATGTTTTTAACAAGTTAAACTTACGTTTTGACAAGTTAAAGTTACGTTTTGACAAGTTAAAGTAGGTTTTTTAAACTTTAAACTTATGTTTTGGCAAGTACGTTAAACGTTCGAAGTATTTAGGCACCCTCGTTCAGCTTCTTCCCCGTCGGTCAGCCACGTCACAATCGAAGAGAAGTTTCCTTCTTCCATGGCAAAGACACCCGTGCACGGTGAGGAAGAGGGGAAGGGGAGAGGTTTCGGGGGGGAAGAGAATTGGTTCCAAAATTGCTCTAAATCGATGTGTTGGTCCCCAAGAAAGGGAAAACGTTCGTCCTCGATGGACCCACTTCCTGACGCGTGGTCGGCCGGATCCATGTGCACGTGGCTGGGAATGACGTCAAAGAAAATAATAAACGTGTTGAAAAGGCTTACCAAAACAAAGAGGGGCGTGCTAATCGGGGACGGATAAGATTGAGTCCACCACACAATCTCCGATCGAATGATGGACTCGGGGGGCTAGTGTTGTGGGCACCAAAAGGTGGGACGGTTCGACGGAAACACCGAGAAGGGCGGAAGCTTGCCCTAACCAGCGTCTAAGCCTTCCCTCGGCCAAGGGGAGGCTCAAGCCATCCCTTGGCCCGTCCAAGGGCCGGCCCAAGGGTTCCCCCGGCCAAAGGGAGGCTCAAACCTTCCCTAGGCCCGTCCAAGGGCCGGCCCAAGGTTTCCCTCGGCCGAAGGGAGGGCCAAAGCCCTGTTTCCCTTCACCCGGCCAAGGGGAGGCTCAGGGTTTCCCTTCACCCGGCCAAGGGGAGGGCCAAGCCTTTGCCTCCCTTCACCCGGCCAAGGGGAGGCCCAAAGTTTCCCTTCACCCGGCCAAGGGGAGGGCCAAGCCCTTGCCTCCCTTCACCCGGCCAAGGGGAGGCCCAAAGGTCCCCTTCACCCGGCCAAGGGGAGGACCAAGCTTCTGCCTCCCTTCACCCGGCCAAGGGGAGGCCCAAAGGTCCCTTTCACCCGGCCAAGGGGAGGGCCAAGCCTTTGCCTCCCTTCACCCGGCCAAGGGGAGGCCCAAAGGTCCCCCTCACCCGGCCAAGGGGAGGACCAAATCTCTGCCTCTCTTCACTCGGCCAAGGGGAGGTCCAGATGGTTTGGGTCGGCCAAAGGCAGGTTGAGGGCTGTCTGAGGTCCTATAAATACGGGACACAATTCCCAATAAGAGGTAACGAACACTTGAGTACTGAAACGCTGTTGAACTCGGACTTCGCTCGTTTCTCTCAAACCTCTAAACTCTAAACTCTTTTATCCACCTCAATCCAACTAATGTTGAGCGTCGGAGAGGTAAACAGAGGCATCCCCTCTGTTTCCCTTTGGTAGTTCATTTGATTCCTTTGTGTTTCAGATACTCGCGTAGCACAAATTCCATTGACAGCTAAGGCACAACTCGGGATACCGAGCTTGATACGCTAGAACCCGAACGCGATCACTTGGTCTGGCCTTCGGTCGAACCGTTCTGGGTTCCTAAATCGTTGTCCGTAAACGAGCGATAACATTTTGGCGCTAGAAGGAGGGGTAATTTGACAAAGCCAGTTTTTGTTTCCCCATCGAACAATCTCCGAGAGGATGAGTCAGATTCCTATTGCATCTACCGGCACTCGGGCGACGAACGCCAGATATGGCCTTCGAAGCCTTTCCCATCGACTCGGTGGTCAGCCTCGTGAGAACGAGAACGGGTCCCATGGCTCGAGGGCTGATCCTGACGTTGCTCTCCGAGAGGATACAGCTAGACGACTAGCCGAGATTTTGGATCGGCCGGGAGTGGACAATACACTCATAGCCGATCTCCTCGGATACGACATTGACAGGAGTTCGTTACGAGATGGTTCCGATCCCGAGTATGTGGGGGAATCTCGGACTGGCGAGGTAACTCCTCTCCCTGATCGAGAAGCGGATATAAGACCACCCTCACATCAACCCCCGCCGATTCGACCATCAGGTCCGCAATTCAGAGGTACTCCATCTGCGAACTCTCGGGACGGTCGGTCGCGATCGCGGCTCGAACATAGGAGTGCACGGCTGGACGAAGGGGCAGACAGTCGAGGGACTCGAAAGACATTTCGGCGCCGGCCGGATTCGTCTCGTCGAATTCCCGACGTGGATCTTAGAGAACATCTCACGGCTTAGAGGAACTCCCGGGGCGAAGACCTCCGACAAAGGTTGAATTCTCAGAGAGAGGTGTTACCAGCCGTTACGCTTGGCCGTCAAAGATTTTGAAAGAAACTTTCCTCGCTCGCTTCGCCACTCTCGTGATGCAGAAGAAATCCAAAACTCATCTCTTGTCAATCAGGCAGGGCAGGGATGAAACCTTGAGGCAGTATCTTGCCCGCTTCACTGAAGAGTCACATATGGTGGAAGGCTTCGATGATAGGGATGCGATCACGGCAATCACTGAAGGAATTCGCACGAGTGACTTCCTGAAGTCAATCGTCGGAAAAGTCCCAAGGGACATGGCGGAGCTAATGACGCGCGCTCGCACGTTCATGGGAGTGGAAGATTACCTGGAAGGCCGAGACGATCGGAAGACCAATGGGCAGCCTAGTCGCCGGCTAGGGGACCATGAGAAGGAATATTCCGATCCTCGAAAGAGGAGGAATAGGGGACAACAAGGTCTCGACGATCGACCCTTCTCAGGGGTCAGACTACCACGTCCGGACAGTTTTCGAAAGTTTTCGACCTTCACTCCGCTGAACACCCCCCAAGAGCGAATTTTGGCGTTACATCGCGACAAATTGGGTAGCCCAGCTCCGCTGACGAAAGATCCAGCAAAGCGAGATCGTAGCAAGTTCTGTGAATACCACCAGGATCACGGTCACCTAACTTCGGAATGCTATCAACTCAAAAGGCAAATTGAGGCTCTCATACAAGATGGGAAGTTGAAAGAGTACGTGCTCCGAACCTTGGGGGCGACGGCATCGGGGAGTGAGCGAGGACATCAAGAAAGGAAAGGTCCCGCCACGGTCACTGTAACCGATCAAGTGACAGCCCGAGAACCAGATAATTCGCAATTACATATTGTGGGCTCCATTTTGGGCGGTCCGGAATGTGGGGACTCGTGCGCCCAAAGGAAACGATACGCCCGCGAAACATCCCATTCAACAGCGGTGCATCACATAAACCACACTTATGTGACTCCGCCTCCGAACGAGTTCGAATCCATGTTCTTCACAGGCCAGGAAGCGACAAGGATCATGCACCCCCATAACGACGCAATAGTGGTTTCGGCCCCGATAGCAAACAATCTTGTCCGTCGAATTCTCATCGATAACGGAAGTTCCGCCGACATCATTTTCAAGTCAGCTTTAGACAGAATGAAGTTGACCGGATTAAAGCCAACTCCGGTGGCGACCCCGCTTTTTGGATTCTCTGGCGAGAGAGTGATGACTGAGGGTATCATCGACCTCCCCGTCACTTTTGGGACGCTGGGAGGGCTCGAGGCCACTCACATTGTGTCATTCCTTGTGGTCGACCAGCCATCGGCTTACAACATCATAATTGGCCGTCCAACTCTCAACAGATTAAAGGCCATAACCTCAACCTATCATCTGATGTTAAAGTTCCCGACAGATAAGGGAATAGCCGTCATGGCCGGGGATCAATCCATGGCCAGAATGTGTTACATTCAGGGGGTAGACGGGAAAGGAAAATGGAAAATGGTCAATACCATCTCCCATGATTTGTCAAGAAATGGAGAAGCTGAAGGCACTTTCGGAGAGTTGGATCAGAGGGACGATGTCGAAAGACGAAAGATGGGAACAACGAGCGACCTCGTGACTGTTGTATTGGATCAATCCAAACCCGATCAAGTCGTCAAAATAGGTGCACAACTCTCATCTGAGAGGCAACTCCTACTAACGACATTCCTCCAAGAGTACAAGGACATTTTCGCATGGACCCATGCTGACATGCCCGGAATCGACCCCGAGATCATGGTTCACCGTTTGAATGACGATCAAAGGATAACCGGGCGAATACAGCCCAGGAGAGCGTTCAGTGGGGAGAAATACCAAGCCATAGGCGAGGAAGTTGATAAACTCCTCGCAGCAGGATTCATAAGGGAGGCAGAATATCCCAGATGGGTTTCTAATGTGGTTATGGTGAAAAAAGCGAACGGCAAATGGCGGATTTGCATCGATTACAAGGATCTCAACAAGGCTTGTCCGAAAGACAGTTTTCCATTGCCCAGAATCGAACAACTTGTTGACGCCACCGCTGGTCATGAATTGTTAAGCTTCATGGACGCCTATTCTGGTTACAATCAGATCCGCATGCATGGTCCAGATCAGATAAAAACTACTTTCGTCACCGACCGGGGGCTATATTGCTATAAGGTCATGCCTTTTGGCCTCAAGAATGCAGGGGCTACACACCAACGATTGGTGAACCGCATGTTTGCCGACCAAATTGGGAAAACAATGGAGGTCTATGTCGACGATATGTTGGTCAAAAGTTTAAAGGCCGACGATCATATCGGAGATCTCAGGAATATGTTTTCCATCCTGCGACGTTATAGAATGAAGCTTAACCCAAATAAGTGCGCCTTCGGGGTCGAATCCGGAAAATTTCTGGGTTATATGGTGAGCAGCAGGGGGATAGAGGCCAACCCCGAAAAAATCGAAGCAATCCTGAATATGAAGTCCCCTACCAAAGTCAAAGAGGTTCAAAGCTTAACAGGTAGGGTTGCGGCATTGTCACGATTCGTGTCAAAGGCAACGGATCGTTGCCAACCGTTCTTCAAGGCCTTGAAAAAGGTCAATGGATTTGTTTGGACAGAGGAATGCGAACTTGCCTTCCGCGAACTGAAAGCCTATTTCAGTTCTGCGCCGTTCTTGGCGAAGCCCAACGAAGGGGAAGAATTGTTCGTATATCTCGCAGTGACCGAAAGGGCAGTAAGCACGGTGTTGGTGCGTGAGGAAAATAAAGTTCAATGGCCAATTTACTATTCGAGCAAGGCGCTCCTCGACGCCGAAACCAGATATCCGGAGATTGAAAAGATGGCTTTGGCCTTAGTCACAGGCGCAAGGAAGCTTCGGCCCTACTTCCAATCTAACCCCATCATCGTACGTACAAAGTACCCCATAGAAAGGGCGTTACAAAAAGCCACATCCTTCCGGATGGCCATATGGTCTCAAGAGCTAGGGGAATACGGAATAGATTTCCAACCAAGAACCGCCATCAAGGGGCAAGCTTTGGCTGATTTTGTGGCTGAATTTACAAGGTCCTCCTCGATGGGGGATGATGTAGATGCTCTCGGGGAAAAGAGAAACGACGCGACCGCGAAAAGGCCAATGATCCCGGAAGGCCTGTTATGGGAACTACACGTCGATGGTGCGTCGAACGCCCAGGGCGCTGGCGCTGGCATTATACTTACGAACCCCGATAGGGAAGAAATCAAGTATGCCATGCGGTTCGAGTTCAATGCCTCGAACAACGAGGCCGAGTACGAGGCCCTGATCATAGGTTTGGAGTTAGCGAAAAAACTCGGCGCTGAAAAACTGCGTATCCATTGCGACTCGCAATTGGTGGTCAACCAAGTCAAAGGGGAATATGGTGCTAAGGAGCCAAGCATGATGGCATACCGCGCCAAGGTTATAAAACTATTGGAATCATTCCAATGGTTCGAAATAGTTCAGATTCCCAGAGCAAAAAACGTCCACACCGATGCTCTAGCCCGTTTGGCATCTGGGATTGATGAAGGGGGGATTGACGATGTTCCCATAGAAAAACTGACGAGGCCATGTATCTCGAGAAATGACGTGGGAACAATCGAACAGGTACCACGAACTACGTGGATGACACCGCTTCTAAAGTACCTACAAGAGGGGGAGACCCCCGAAGGGAGAGAAGAGACCCGAAGACTGAAGAATTTGGCATCCAAATACGTACTGAGGGAGCAGACACTCTACAAACGAGGATATTCAATGTCGCTGCTCCGGTGCTTATCCGAAGATGAAGCGAAAAAAGCATTGCATGAAGTACACGAAGGGGTTTGCGGGAACCATTCGGCCGGACAGTCATTGGCCTTGAAATTACTCCGAGCGGGGTATTTTTGGCCAACCATGAAAAGGGACGCTCACTTGTGGGCCAAGAAATGCGACAAGTGCCAGAGATTTGCACACGTGCCAAGACAGCCTCCGGCACCTTTATGCCCGGTCATCGTACCCCGACCTTTCGCCAAATGGGGGGTCGACCTCATCGGGGAATTACCCGCAGCCCCAAGACAATACAAATTCGCAATCGTGGCAGTAGATTACTTCACAAAGTGGGTAGAAGCAGAACCACTCGCCAAGATCACAGAGGCGAACACAACAAGTTTCATGTGGAAAAATATAATATGTCGCTTTGGGGTTCCAGAGTCAATCGTCACCGACAATGGGAAACAATTTGACAACGTACGCCTTCGGGAGCTGTGTGAACAATTGGGGATTCGTAAGACTTATTCGTCACCTCGACACCCTCAGGCTAATGGTCAAGTCGAAGCAGTCAACAAGACGATCAAAGAAAACTTGAAGAAAAGGCTAGAAGCGAAAAAAGGGGCCTGGGCGGAAGAGTTACCAACTGTCCTATGGGCATATAGGACCACGGCGCGTAACGCTACCGGCGAAACTCCATTTGCGTTAGCATTTGGCGTTGAGGCCGTGATACCAATAGAGACAAGTATCCCCACTTGTCGGGTTATCGATTACGACGACGACCGAAACGACGAGGCAATGAGGATGGAACTAGATCTCATCGACGAAAAGAGGATGGGCGCATTGTCACGCTTAATTGAACAAAAGAGGAAAGTGGAAAAGTACTATAATTCAAGAATCAAAATAAGGAAATTCGCAAACGGAAGTCTTGTTCTCAGGAGGGTTTTTCAAAACACACAAGTCCCGGGAGCTGGAGTTCTGGGACCCACCTGGGAAGGTCCGTATCGGATACGTCAAGCCACTCATAACGGCACTTACGAGCTGGAAAATCTCGAAGGTCTCATCTTCACCCACCCATGGAATGCCGAGCACTTGAGACAGTACTATCAGTAGGCATCAATTAAGGGACGACCCGTTTTATTGTCTTTTAGTTTAAATTCATTGTATGCATGGTCTTTGACCCGTGAAGTGTAACATTTTTCTTGGCAATGAATACGAAATACGCTTCATAACAATTTATTTACAACCTTTACAAGTTTCTAAATAAACTCGGGGGGCTACGACGTAGTTCATATCCTCGCATAACCGGTTCACGCCAAGCGACCGCGTACTCACAATACCTGTTAAAGGGTCAGCATCCGCGCACCGGATGACATAGAACCGCGCATTCGCGCCTACCGACCGCGTACTCGCAATACCCGTTAAAGAGTCAGCGTCCGCGCACCGGATGACATAAAAACCGCGCACTCGCACACCGACAGGCAGCGAGTCTCGCAAATTTCGCCTGCCATATGGCGTATGCCAAACAGGTTAGGACTCACCCACCGAAAGGCAAGGGCCCAAAACATTCTCACATTGTGACAAAATAAATACCAAACGAAGGTTATCATGACGAATAAAAATCACCAAACGAAGATGTTCATGAAGACACATAAAAGAAAGCAAGCGCTAAACACATGCGCGGAATGGGTAAAAAGAAACATAATCACTCGGATCCAAAGTCTACTTGTTCCTCGTCCGCCGGAACGCCGGATCCGTCAGTGGTTTCCCCATCGGGGGGACGGTTCGTGGACTGGGCGACCTCCGAAGGAGCCCCAAATGGCGCACCACTCAATCGAGGAGCGTCATCCAGCGAAGGAAACATCGCTTCAAAGAAGGAAAAGGTTACCCCCCGGGTCGCATTCTCCCTTGCAACAGCATCACGAACGCGCACGGCAGCCGCGTGACGAGCCTCCTCCAAAGCTAGATCCCAATCATCTTCCAGGTCGGCCTTTTACTTCACAGCATCATCTTTCTCCTCGATGAGGGCCTGCATCTCGAGGAGTAGGGAATCTCTCTCCCTCTCGTCTTGGACACGGGAGATCTCGCTGGTCATCAACTGAGCATGGACGATCTTCAACTCCTCATCTCGGCCCGATAGCGCCGTCTGGAGTTTCTTCGTCTCGCCCAAAAAGGTGTCGGCCGCCTGCTCCGCCTTCTCTCGGGATGTGCGGTCCTCTGCTCGCAATTTTCTTTCGGCCTCTAACTCCGCGTGGAGTCTTCGCAGCTCCCCTTCTAGGATGTGGAACTCCCGGACAGGCCGGACCTCCGTCAAGGCGGCAACGTGATCAGCTGTCATTTTCTCGGCATCTTTCCTCATGACCGACATCCTTCGCAACAGGTCTCGGAGGATCGCATCACCCCGTTCTTGCCGGGCCAGCATCTGTCAAAACAATGATGAAGGCACTTATGCGTTAGCGAGTAAAGAAAAAAAAGAATGACTAATGGGCAACATGAGGCTAGGTGGAAATAGATGTACCTTGCGAGCGTCGCTAATCCCATTCTGGAAATAGTCAAGGTCACCAGTGGTCAGAAGACCCTTGAACTCCCGCAAAGAGGAGTCAAGGATTCCCCGAGAACATTGGGCCCGTAACGCCTCGGCTTCTCTCATCAGGTTGGATTCGGCACCGCCCGATACACTCGAAGTATGAATACGTTTCCCACCAGACGGTTCGTCAACTGATGAGGCCGGTACTGGTCGTTTGTTCGACGAAAGCATCTCGCCTCGAACATGGGTCGGGGATCTTCCGCGGCGGGCCTCGATGCGAGATCGTGCTGCAGCCACAGCCTCGGCGGTAGGTTCTCCCCTCGGCAGACAGGCGCGAGAACGATTGCGAGCCATCGTATCTGAGATAATAAACATAGTCGTTCGTTAGAAGAAAAATGACAACAAATAATGCGAGTTTAGAGTATCGACTCCCTTGAAAGGAAAGAGACGGATAATACCCCCCAGATCGGGAGGCAAGGGAGGCTCGATCGCTGCCTCAAGGTCCCAAACCCCGACGGGCCCTTCATTCGATGTGAGATCTGAAGTTACCTCCAGATTAGGGATGAACCACCCGGTGGTTTGTTGGGATTGGTGCCCACAAAGGAGATATTAGACATTAAGATACTTTATGTATTTATATTTTGTTGAAACATTGATATTAATAAATGTTCATTCTTTATAAGACTGTGTTTAGTTATGTTTTAGCTATGCTCTGAAACTGTCATCAACGAAAAGGGTGTTAAGTACAGACTTGACAAGATAACCCCTTGTGACAAGTTTGAAACCATTTGTTCGCAATCTAAAGATCGATAGAGCAATCGTATCTTATTATTGATTGTTAGCATGAATCATGATATCTCATCTTGTGATATAGAGAGTTGTGACTCTATGATTCATACTGAGTATTTTATAGAAGATACTGAACAAGACCAGTGACACTTAGAAGCTCGAGACAAAACTGTTTACACACTCGAAACTTCAAGTTCACAACTAAAGGAGTATTATGATACTTACCTTAATCCTGAAGTGAATATGTAATTGACATTGCACTTTGTGACATTTGATTCGTCAATGGGCAATGACTAAATTTTAGTTGCATCTGACCCGACTGTTGGTGTCACAAGGATGCAATGTTGGGTTACATGATTCACAGATATGGAATTCATGTAACAACAATGCAAATGCATTAGTATCACACTATGCTTTGTTATGAGAGTGTGAATGAATAAACCTGGCCAGGTATTCATTGAATGAGTTCATTCTTTGATTAAAACATGTGACATGTACAGACATCTCACTCTATGTTTTTCTCATTCACAAATAACAAAGGAGTTAGTGAAATAATAACTCGAGGGGTAAAACAGTAATTTTACATTCCTCTCAGTTACTGATACACATGAAGGGTAACATCGTAATATACTCCGTGGATCGTATGAGAAATTGTTTCTTCATATCAAACATAAAAGATACGCACATGAACAGAGAGATTATCAATATTGGTCCTTTAGTGGAATCGATCAATATTAAGAATTAAAAGTCGGAAAAAGTTTGTGAACTTTTGTGTCCGTACTTTATTCTAAAGCTTCGTTCATGTGGGTCCATGAGGTCTCAATGATAGACACTTGGAAGAGATTAAAAGAACTTGAAAAGTTGATTTACTCATTAAATATAAATAGTGATTTATATTGGGAAAGTTGTTTTCTTGAAACTCGATAAATAACTAGTTATTTATTTTGTTTATTGAATCACAAGATAACATCATATTGATGATGACATTTTCGAGTGATTAAATATGTTAAAAGAAGAAAACAAATTGTTTCTCAATTCGTACTTATTCGATAACTACGAAATATATTTAATGAAGTGTCATTAAATAATAATGAGAGTTCTAAATTAATTTTAGAAATTAAATCAAATAAATTTAGGAACAAAAATCAAAGACATGGACGAGTAAGGAGGGAGTGTTTGGCCGGTTTCCATTAAGTGAATAGGGTCATGGGTTTGACCCAGCTTAAGCCCATTTATAACCTGTATAAATAAGCTAAGAAACCCTAATCACGCAAGGCTAACCCTAAGTGATTTTCGGCAACCTCTCTCCCCTTCCCCCTTGTGCAATTCTCGGCCAAAACCCCAAACAAAAGAGAGAAAATTGTTTTCCCCCTTTTCTTCTTTGATTCCTAATTGTTCTTAAGAGCCCACACTCTTGATCTCAATATTTTCCTTGTGTAATATTGTTGATTCATCACTTGTGGTGTTTGAATAATTTAGAAAACTGTTTTGGAATTTTTTAAAATTGTTTTAAAAAGGTTTCAGCCATCACAAAACACCCTAGGTCGTTTTCTGTGCATTCCGGCGACCTTCCAGCTCTCAGGAGCCCATTCCGGCGACCCAGATCCAATCCGGCGAGGGCTACCAGTCAGGCGGATCCAATCCGGCGAGGCAGAGGCAATCCGGCGAGGCAGATCCAATCCGGCGACTCTGTCTGTCAGGCGAGGAGATCCAATCCGGCGAGGGCAATCCGGCGAGGGCATTCCGACGAGGGCAATCCGGCGAGGTCATCAGGCGAGGGGTCCCAGTGATCTCCAGTCCGGCGAGAAGTCCCAGTCCGGCGAGGCTCCCAATCCGGCGAGGTCCCTGTCAGGCAGGTCCCTGTGCGGCGACAGACTCCATTCCGGCGAGGATCCCAGTCCGGCGAGGTCACCCATTCCGGCAGGCTCCCTGTCAGGCGAGAAATCCCAGTCCGGCGAGGCTTCCAGGGGCTGTGCAATCCGGCGACAGCTTCCATTCCGGCGAGGACGCTGCTGAGCATTCCGACGAGCTTTTTCTCGGGATTTGGGCGTGACGTGGCATTCCGGAGTTAGCTAGCAACGTCATAGTTGTTTACAACTATTTACGTAAGTCTTTCTCAATTAAATAATTATATAAATGTTATATAATTTATTATTATTTGATTGAGCTTGTGAATTATAAATTGTTTATAATTACTTAATAAATTTTAATGCCTTAGGTTGTTAAATATATTAAAATTAGTTTTAATATATTAGATCTAATTATAATTTTCCGCCACATAGGATGTGTTTTATAATTAATATTGTTTAATTGTTAAATAAATTCCAACAAATGGTATCAGAGCTAGTAAAAGGCATTAAAATTTAGATTTAATGACTAGTTTGGAAATTTGTTTGACTAGTTGGTGTTGGCGTTTTTGTATGAATACATTATGAATGTTTTTGTGTGTGCGCTTGTGAATGAATGGATCCTTATTCAATATGGCCCTAGGATGTTTTTATTCCGGTTATCGTCCCGGATTTTAATTTATTTAAAATTGTGAGCCTCAATTTGAGAGGACATGTAAATTTGTAATTTATTATTGTAATTCGACGACGAAGGAGCAAGAAGGCAGCACCTCGGGATTGGCCGCACGTTGGAGAACGTGTGGGGGCTAACCCGAGACATCCGATGACGCATCATTTGAAGATGAAATTTAAAATGTTTTATTTCATTTATTTACAAGAGTTGTATAATAGAAATGGGCCTATTGATAAGTTAAATAATTTTTCCATATTTGATATTTAAATTTATTGATTTCATTGCAAAGAACACTCACATGTCATATAGGATAGAACGCCAACATCATTTAAAATGAAATTGTTCATGTAGTTTATAATTAATAAAAGTTATGAAATAATTATAAACTGTTATAAATGAATATGATTCATTTGCAAAAACTAAGTGGGAGGGTTGTTTGTCGTTGAAGCAACCCAAGGTCCCCGACACGAATGAAATTAATTAAATATGTGATGAACTAAGAGTCACACATAGTGGCCCTCCCTTCAATGGGAGTACTTCGGAAGTATTTAATTAATCTCATTGTTAAAGAACTAAGCCTAAAAGAGAAGTTTTGAAACGGGGTCTCCACATAGGTGAACCGTCTTCAAAGCAACTTGATTGAGGGCCCACGTGTCGGTTATACACTTAGACTTATGTTTTAAAGTAATCCTCACATAGAGGCTCTGCATTAAAAATAAGTGACCAAAATTTATGGTAATTAGTAAGAACTAGAAGTTGTGACTTCTTGGATGGTTCGAACTAAATAGTGATGTGTCACAACTGTGAAAGGAGGTTAATTACGGTTTCCCCATAGGAAAAGTAATTAACTATTGTTGTTCACAATACCATGAATTATTTTAACGCTTTCCTCACCATATTAGGATTGTTCATGCATGCATATAATTCGAAAATATAGCACATACTAAAGTCATTTATTTTATCAATGTTTTCAGCAAAATGTCTTTTAACCCACTACAAACGATTTTAAGTTCGAATAAACTCGAGGGTGAGAATTACGTTGACTGGAAACGTAACCTCGACATCGTACTGACGGTGGAAAAGCACAAGTACGTTCTCACGACCCCATGTCCTCCTGAACCGAGTGCTGACTCGAGCAAGGAAGACAAGGACGCCTTCGATGCGTGGATGAGATCTGATGAGATTGCTCGTTGCTACATTTTAGCATCGATGAGCAATGTGTTGCAACAATCTCATAGAGACATCGCCACTGCATATGAAATCCTCTTCAATCTCCATGAGATGTTTGGATGTCATGGGCGTCAGGCAAGGCAGCAAGCTATCCGCAGTTTCATGAACTGTAGGATGAAGCAAGGAGCTTCCGTACGGGAACACATGCTATTGATCATGGGTCACCTGAACGATATGGAGATTCTTGGTTCGGAGATTGACGGAGAAACCAAGATTGACATGATCTTGGAGACTCTTACAGAATCTTTTGATAGCTTCCGTCTGAACTACTCCATGAACAAGCTCAATTACACTGTGACTGAGCTTATGAAGGAGTTGCAGACTGCCGAGGGACTTCTCCCTAAGAACAAGAAGAAGTCGGGAGAGCTCAATGTTGCTGAACACAGAGCCTCGACCTCTGGTTCTAAGAGAATGATGAAGAGGCCCAAAAACGCCAACCGAGCGGGTTCCAAGAAGCCTTACAAGAAGGCTGTGGATGCTAAGGGCAAAGGCATCGCAAAGGTGGACAAGTCTGAGCACAAATGTCACCATTGCGGAGAGGCTGGCCACTGGCGTAGGAACTGCCCTACCTACCTCAAGAGTGTCAAGGGGAAAGGTAAGATCTTTGTTACTCAAGCTTGTTATACTACAAACAAGGCATCGCCCTGGATTCTTGATTGCGGGGCGTCTGACCACGTTGTGTGTAATTTGAATGGTTTTAGGAAAACCAGGAGCTTAGGTGACGGAGAGTTCGGATTCAACTGGGGTGATGGAACGAAGGTCGGAGCAAGATCTGTCGGGACCATGAAGCTCAAGTTTGGAAATGAAACTTTATTATTGAATAATGTTTACTATGTTCCGGATTTTTGCAAGAATTTAATTTCATTTGGTCGTTTAGAAGAACAAGGTTTCAATTTTAAGATCAATAATGGTATTGAAATTTTTATTGATGATTGTTTTATTACTAAAGCTCAACGTGTGGATTCAATATATTATTTATATCCTGCTGAGCCGACAATCTTGGACACCGAAGTGAATGGTGATTCACTTAGGAAGCGTAAGACGTTTCATACTGATGAAACTGACGACACATATCTATGGCACCTGCGTCTTGGACATATAGGCCTAGATAGGATCAAGAGACTAACAAAGGATGGTCCTTTGAAATCTCTACACGTGGGAAGCCTTCCCACATGTGAATCCTGTCTTGAAGGCAAGATGACCAAGAGACCTTTCTCAACAAAGGGTCTTAGGGCCACGCAAGTATTGGAACTGATACATAGTGATGTATGTGGTCCAATTAACATCCAGGCAAGAGGAGGTTACGAATATTTTGTAACCTTCACTGATGACTACTCTAGATTTGGTCAAATCTACCTTATGCGACATAAGTCAGATACTTTTGAAATGTTCAAACAGTATAAGGCTTTAGTTGAAAAGCAAACGGAGAAACAGATCAAAACCCTTCGATCAGATCGAGGGGGAGAGTACTTGTCTGGAGAGTTCGAAGACTTTCTTAGAGAAGAAGGCATTCATTCTCAGCTTACAGCACCTGGCACTCCGCAGCAAAACGGTGTGTCAGAGAGAAGGAATCGAACTTTGCTAGATATGGTGAGATCGATGATGAGTTACTCATCGCTTCCTAATTCGTTCTGGGGATATGCCCTTGAAACAGCAGCTTACATTCTGAACCAGGTTCCATCTAAAACGGTACCTGGCACACCCTATGAAAGATGGAGTGGTAGAAAATCTGTTTTACACCATACTCGCATCTGGGGTTGTCCAGCACATGTGCTGAGACAAAAGACTAGCAAGTTGGCTAGTCGTTCAGAAGTATGCCTGTTCGTGGGATATTCAAAAGAAACAAAGGGGTACATCTTCTATAATGCTGCTGACCAGAAAACGTTCGTTAGCACGAACGCTAGGTTTCTGGAAGCGGATTATATGAAGAATACGGTACCGAGAAGCAGACTTGTGCTAAAGGAACTGTTGGGTGAAGCAACTAGTACTTCACAAGATAGGACGGGTCCTATTCCAACAGTGGGAGAACCAAGCTCGGAATCAGAGACTCCTGCGCTTCGTCGTAGCAACAGAGTTGTGAGACAACCTGTTCGATACATAGGTATCGGAGAATCTTTTACTGCAGTTGCAAACAATGAAGAAGATGATCCCGTATCATTTTCCCACGCAATGCAGAGTTCCGAGGCAAACCTATGGCAAGAAGCCATGAACGTTGAAATGCATTCGATGTATGTCAACGAGGTCTGGAAGCTTGTAGATCTGCCTGAAGGCATCAAGCCTGTAGGCTGTAAATGGATCTATAAGAAGAAGAGAGGACCGGATGGAAATGTCGAGACATTTAAAGCACGACTTGTGGCGAAGGGGTACACACAGAAAGAAGGTATCGACTATGAGGATACCTTCTCGCCAGTCGCAATGCTAAAATCCATCCGAACTCTCTTATCCATTGCCGCAGCCCTAGATTATGAAATCTGGCAAATGGATGTCAAGACTGCATTTCTGAATGGCAATCTTGATGAGCGCATATATATGGCTCAACCAGACGGGTTCATGGAGGAAGGCCAACAGGGCAAGGTTTGTGAATTGCTCAAGTCCATTTATGGACTCAAGCAAGCATCTAGGTCGTGGAATATTAGATTCGACGAGACTGTAAAGAGCTACGGCTTTGATCAGTCTGTAGATGAGCCATGCGTTTATAAGATGATAAACGATGGCAAAGTGGTTTTCTTAGTTCTTTATGTTGACGACATACTACTCATTGGGAATGATGTAGGAAAGTTGTCAGAGGTTAAAGTCTGGCTATCAAAGCAGTTTGAGATGAAGGATCTAGGAGAAGCAGCTTACATTCTAGGTATTCAGATATTTAGAGATCGAAAGAACCGTAAGCTAGCACTCTCTCAGGCATCTTATATTGATAAGATCATGGATCGCTTCAGTATGCAAGACTCCAAGAAAGGACAGCTACCTTTCAGACATGGAGTGCATCTCTCAAACGAGCAGTCTCCCAAGACACCTCAAGAAGTTGAGGACATGAGACACATTCCTTACGCTTCAGCCGTAGGAAGTCTCATGAATGCTATGCTTTGCACGAGACCAGACATATGCTATGCAGTAGGCGTAGTGAGCAGATTCCAGTCGAACCTTGGACCCGAGCACTGGGTTGCAGTCAAGCATGTTCTCAAGTATCTTCGGAGAACGAGAAACTACATGCTTGCATATTCGGGTGGTGACCTAAATATGACGGGTTACACCGACTCCGATTTTCAGGCGGACAAGGATTCCAGGAAGTCCACATCAGGGTCTGTGTTCACCCTGAATGGTGGATCCGTGGTTTGGAGGAGTATCAAGCAATCTTGTGTTGCTGACTCGACCATGGAAGCCGAGTATGTGGCAGCTTGTGAAGCTGCAAAGGAGGCTGTGTGGCTAAGGAAATTCCTTATATACTTGGAAGTTGTTCCAAGTGCAAGCGAGCCTATTACACTTTATTGTGATAACAGTGGGGCTGTCGCTAATTGTAAGGAGCCAAGAAGTCACAAGCGCTCTAAACACATAGAACGCAAGTATCACCTCGTTCGAGACATCGTTCACAGAGGGGATGCAGAAGTCATGAAGATCTCAACCTTAGATAACCTTGCTGATCCCTTCACGAAGCCTTTAACGAGTAAAGTCTTCGAGGGACACCTAGAAGGATTGGGACTGAAGGACCATTCGCATCTCCTTTGAGTCAAGTGGGAGTTTGTTGGGATTGGTGCCCACAAAGGAGATATTAGACATTAAGATACTTTATGTATTTATATTTTGTTGAAACATTGATATTAATAAATGTTCATCTTTATAAGACTGTGTTTAGTTATGTTTTAGCTATGCTCTGAAACTGTCATCAACGAAAAGGGTGTTAAGTACAGACTTGACAAGATAACCCCTTGTGACAAGTTTGAAACCATTTGTTCGCAATCTAAAGATCGATAGAGCAATCGTATCTTATTATTGATTGTTAGCATGAATCATGATATCTCATCTTGTGATATAGAGAGTTGTGACTCTATGATTCATACTGAGTATTTTATAGAAGATACTGAACAAGACCAGTGACACTTAGAAGCTCGAGACAAAACTGTTTACACACTCGAAACTTCAAGTTCACAACTAAAGGAGTATTATGATACTTACCTTAATCCTGAAGTGAATATGTAATTGACATTGCACTTTGTGACATTTGATTCGTCAATGGGCAATGACTAAATTTTAGTTGCATCTGACCCGACTGTTGGTGTCACAAGGATGCAATGTTGGGTTACATGATTCACAGATATGGAATTCATGTAACAACAATGCAAATGCATTAGTATCACACTATGCTTTGTTATGAGAGTGTGAATGAATAAACCTGGCCAGGTATTCATTGAATGAGTTCATTCTTTGATTAAAACATGTGACATGTACAGACATCTCACTCTATGTTTTTCTCATTCACAAATAACAAAGGAGTTAGTGAAATAATAACTCGAGGGGTAAAACAGTAATTTTACATTCCTCTCAGTTACTGATACACATGAAGGGTAACATCGTAATATACTCCGTGGATCGTATGAGAAATTGTTTCTTCATATCAAACATAAAAGATACGCACATGAACAGAGAGATTATCAATATTGGTCCTTTAGTGGAATCGATCAATATTAAGAATTAAAAGTCGGAAAAAGTTTGTGAACTTTTGTGTCCGTACTTTATTCTAAAGCTTCGTTCATGTGGGTCCATGAGGTCTCAATGATAGACACTTGGAAGAGATTAAAAGAACTTGAAAAGTTGATTTACTCATTAAATATAAATAGTGATTTATATTGGGAAAGTTGTTTTCTTGAAACTCGATAAATAACTAGTTATTTATTTTGTTTATTGAATCACAAGATAACATCATATTGATGATGACATTTTCGAGTGATTAAATATGTTAAAAGAAGAAAACAAATTGTTTCTCAATTCGTACTTATTCGATAACTACGAAATATATTTAATGAAGTGTCATTAAATAATAATGAGAGTTCTAAATTAATTTTAGAAATTAAATCAAATAAATTTAGGAACAAAAATCAAAGACATGGACGAGTAAGGAGGGAGTGTTTGGCCGGTTTCCATTAAGTGAATAGGGTCATGGGTTTGACCCAGCTTAAGCCCATTTATAACCTGTATAAATAAGCTAAGAAACCCTAATCACGCAAGGCTAACCCTAAGTGATTTTCGGCAACCTCTCTCCCCTTCCCCCTTGTGCAATTCTCGGCCAAAACCCCAAACAAAAGAGAGAAAATTGTTTTCCCCCTTTTCTTCTTTGATTCCTAATTGTTCTTAAGAGCCCACACTCTTGATCTCAATATTTTCCTTGTGTAATATTGTTGATTCATCACTTGTGGTGTTTGAATAATTTAGAAAACTGTTTTGGAATTTTTTAAAATTGTTTTAAAAAGGTTTCAGCCATCACAAAACACCCTAGGTCGTTTTCTGTGCATTCCGGCGACCTTCCAGCTCTCAGGAGCCCATTCCGGCGACCCAGATCCAATCCGGCGAGGGCTACCAGTCAGGCGGATCCAATCCGGCGAGGCAGAGGCAATCCGGCGAGGCAGATCCAATCCGGCGACTCTGTCTGTCAGGCGAGGAGATCCAATCCGGCGAGGGCAATCCGGCGAGGGCATTCCGACGAGGGCAATCCGGCGAGGTCATCAGGCGAGGGGTCCCAGTGATCTCCAGTCCGGCGAGAAGTCCCAGTCCGGCGAGGCTCCCAATCCGGCGAGGTCCCTGTCAGGCAGGTCCCTGTGCGGCGACAGACTCCATTCCGGCGAGGATCCCAGTCCGGCGAGGTCACCCATTCCGGCAGGCTCCCTGTCAGGCGAGAAATCCCAGTCCGGCGAGGCTTCCAGGGGCTGTGCAATCCGGCGACAGCTTCCATTCCGGCGAGGACGCTGCTGAGCATTCCGACGAGCTTTTTCTCGGGATTTGGGCGTGACGTGGCATTCCGGAGTTAGCTAGCAACGTCATAGTTGTTTACAACTATTTACGTAAGTCTTTCTCAATTAAATAATTATATAAATGTTATATAATTTATTATTATTTGATTGAGCTTGTGAATTATAAATTGTTTATAATTACTTAATAAATTTTAATGCCTTAGGTTGTTAAATATATTAAAATTAGTTTTAATATATTAGATCTAATTATAATTTTCCGCCACATAGGATGTGTTTTATAATTAATATTGTTTAATTGTTAAATAAATTCCAACAGAAGCGACCTCTACTGGTGGCGGCGGGTCGCTCTATCTTGCCGAAGCGAACGACTTGAAGGATCGGAGTGCTCGGGGTCTCGCGGATTCATCCCCCAAGTGCTTTAAGGAGGTCGTCGTCGTTAGCGACATGGAACTCTTTCGGCAAGGGACTCGTGACGCGCGGAAGGTTAGTCATTCGTGTGCCTCCTATCTCATGTCTTTCCTCTCTATGCCATGTTCATTTGTTGTTGCACTGTAGGCTTTGGCGCGCCACGAGCGGATGGAGCTCGTGATGGAGGAGGCCGCTCGCCGTGAACGGGCGTTGAAAAAGGCGTTGGCCAATGCGATTTCCAGTCGGGACGCGGCCGAGGCAAAATTCGTGGAGGAGAGGGCCTCGAGGGAGCAAGTGGAGCGATCCGCAAGCGCCTTCCTGGCGGAAAGCAAGGCGATGGAGAAGGTCTTCGCCTCCCGCGATGCCGACCTTGCTTCCGTTCGCGGTCGGCTGGCTGTGAGCGAGGCTGCCCACTTGAGAGCCGTTGAGGAGAACGATGCCCTCTTGGCGGAGATGCAAGCCATCGTCGATGACCGCGATGAAGCCGTGCGCATCAAAGAGCGCCTGAAGGATGATTGGGAAGTCGCGGTATACGAGGCCCGACATGCTGCGGCCATCCGCGTCCGGGATGCCATTGTTGCCGAGAACAAACCCCGCGAAGTGTCTTTCGCATTCTTCGATGCCATGTTCCCGCCGATTGAGGGCGACGCGGGCTTCGGCGATCGCGGCGGTTGGCGTCCCACCGAGACTACGCAGTCCTCGGTGGGAACATCTCCTTCTCACCCGAGCGCGGGCCCGGGCGAAGAGCAGCTTGACTTCGGCTCCGATTAGTGTTTTGTTTCGTCCGCGCCTATGTTTAGCGCATCCTTCTTCTTATTTACTTGACTCGTTTCGGATGTTTTAAGGCTTTCCATTTTTGCGACATTTATCTTTCTTTCTCGCAATCTTCTCTTTATCGAATGAAAAACCCCGCGGGTTCGCGTTGGCTTCTTTTTGCGATTCTTGTGTTGCTTGAAGTTTTCGATTGTCGGATTCCAAGACGCTTGGGGCCTCCGATTTATGATGGGCCTCCTTGGCGAGACGCAATCGATGATCGGGAATTTCCTTAGCCGTCGTCGGCTTACTACGGCCGGCAACCAGCATTAACGGCATGTCGCGCATATTGCGTGGTCGATGGTGGGAGACTTATTCGGTAACTCGTCCGACTTTCCTCTTGGGCACGTCTGTGTCTCGAGGAGCGTTCATTGTCTCATCCACTTACACCTTGCTTCCTTGGCGACATCCGAGCTCGCATTCTTCGGTTTTGGGTATTTTTTCCTCCCAACCGTGTTTTGAGCTTCTTTATTCGTGAGCTTTCGACGATGGCCTGTCGGCTTACGTCTTGGCTCTACGACGGGGGAATCCCGAGATTTGGCTCGATCGATGACTCGTCGATTTGTGACGTTGGTTTACGATTTGCCTTGTTGGCGTCGCGCGCATTCATATCTAGGGTATTCGATTTACGTCTTAGGATTGGGTATTGACATTGGCCCGGTTGTGTGTCAATCGGGGTTTGCCAACCTTCCTCAAATCCATGGACGCCCAGATGCAAGGTTGTTGCCTTGTTACTGGTTTTCGGTGGAGATTTCTCCGGCCACGGGGTTCGTACCCCGCGGTTTTGTGGGTCTTTGATTTTCTCGAATGCAAACCGTTATGGTTTTGTTATCGATTCGCCCATTGGTGGAGGGTTTCGGTCCCTATTAGCGTATCGTCGCTTTGTTGGGTTTACCTCCAGCCCCCCAAGTTTTTAGGGATAATAACAATTATTTCTAGGAACTTATAGCGGGAAATTAACCGAAATGATGACACAAAACGATCTTTTATTCGATGTTCAAATGGATACATTTATTGAATTACGACAATCGTGGCTTTGTGTTTACATTTGTTGGAAATCTCGCATTTCGCTTGGCCTTCATGCGTGATACATTTTTAAATGCTCGGCGTTCCAAGGGTGTGTGAATGCGAGCCCGTCCATGTTTTCTAGTTCGTACGTGCCGTTGTGAATGGCTTTCCGAACTCGGTACGGGCCTTCCCAGGTTGGGCCTAACACACCAGCCCCTTGTACCTTGGTATTTGGGAATACTTTCCTCAAAACCAGGCTGCCGTCGGGGAAGCTCCGAGGTTTAACCCTTGCGTTGTAGTAGCGCTCGACCTTTCTTTTTTGGGCTGTTAGGCGCGTGAGTGCGTCGGCCCTCTTTTCGTCGATCAGGTCGAGGTTTGCTCTTATGGCTTCCTCGTTTTCTTTTTCGTTGAAGACCTCCATTCGGAACGTGGGGAGCGTGGTCTCTATCGGGACCACGGCCTCCACTCCGAAAGTCAAGGCGAACGGGGTCTCCCCCGTTGCGTTTCGCGCCGTGGTGCGATATGCCCATAACACGAAGGGTAATTCGTCTGCCCACGCGCCCTTTCGGGTTTCCAATTTTTTCTTCAAATTTTCTTTTATCGTACTGTTCGCCGCCTCCAGTTGGCCATTAGCCTGGGGGTGCCTTGGGGAGGAGTATGTTTTACTAATCCCGAGTTGTTCGCATATCTCGCGCAATCGCGCGTTGTCGAATTGTCGACCGTTATCAGTCACGATCGATTCCGGGATACCGTGGCGGCATATTATGCTTTTCCATATGAAGTTCGTTGTGTTTGCCTCTGTGATTTTTGCCAGCGGCTCGGCCTCAACCCACTTGGTGAAGTAGGCGATTGCAACTATGGCGAATCGGAGCTGCCTTGGGGCCGTGGGTAATTCACCGATCAAATCGATTCCCCATTTGGTGAATGGTCGAGGAACGATGATCGGGCACAATGGCGCAGGGGGTTGTCTGGGAACACGGGCGAACCTTTGGCACTTATCGCACTGTCGGGACCAGCCGTGGGCGTCTTTTTTCAAAGTTGGCCAAAAGTAGCCTAATTTTAGGAGCTTCATGGCCATTGACTGTCCTGCCGCGTGGTTCCCACATAGTCCTTCATGGACTTCTTTCATGGCTCGTCTCACTTCGTTGTTGTCGATGCAGCGAAGGAGAGGCATCGAGTAGCCCCTCTTGTATAGCACATCCCCGCGCATCGTATACTTTGACTCCAAGTGTTTCAATTTCTTGGCATCTTCACTATTCTCTGGAGTGATTCCCTTCGCTATGTATTTTTTAGGGGTGTCAACCAGGACGAAACCGATGAGTTACTAATTATCCCTACATCGCTCCTTGAGATGTAGGGTCTGGTTAGTATTTTGATCGGGACTTCTCCATCTTCGTTCGGATCTATGCCCGAAGCGAGTCGCGCCAAAGCATCCGCCTCGGCGTTCTCCTCTCTGGGGATTTGAACGATCTCGAACCAAGCTATCGCTTCTAGGTTCTTTAGGGTTTTTGCCAAATAAGCCACCATGTTTGGCTCCTTGGCGGCGAATTCGCCTTTGACTTGATTCACGATCAATTGCGGGTCGCAAAAGATGTGCAAGTTTTCTGCGCCGAGCCGGTGAGCAAGCTCCAAACCGACTATTAGGGCCTCGTATTCTGCCTCGTTGTTGGAGGCCTTGAATTCGAAGCGCAGCGCGTACTTCAATTTTTCCCCGTCGGGGTTGGTTAGAATTACTCCGGCCCCGGCCCCTTGGGCGTTTGATGCGCCGTCGACGCACAACACCCACGCTGGCCCGAATGGGCCAGGGCCTATCTTTTTTGGAGATTTTGGCGTGAGGGCCTCGCCTTCATTCTCGATTCCCGACGTAAATTCCGCCACAAAATCTGCCAGGGCCTGGCCTTTGATGGCGTTTCGCGGTTGGAAAGTACCCCGTACTCGCTAAGTTCCTGTGACCATATGGCCATCCTCGTCGAGGATCCTCTTCGTAGTGCCTTTTCGATCGGATGACCGGTCCGCACGATTATCTGGTGTGCTTGGAAATATGGGCGCAGTTTCCTGGCGCTCATGACGAGTGCGAGTGACAATCTTTCGATCTCAGGATATCGGGTCTCAGCGTCTAGGAGGGCCTTGCTGACATAATACACCGGCCATTGTCCTTGCCCTTCCTCACGAATAAGGGCCGCGCTCGTAGCCCTTTCGGACACTGCGAGGTAAAGCACGAGAGGCTCATGGTCCCTGTGCTTCGACAAGAACGGGGGTGCTGCGAAATAAGCCTTCATTTCGCAAAATGCTTTCTCGCATTCGGATGTCCATTCGAACCCGCCCTTCATCTTCAACGCCTGAAAAAATGGTTGGCACCTATCGGTCGCCTTGGAGACAAACCTAGCCAAAGCCGCGACCCTACCCGCCAGGCTTTGGACCTCTTTGGGCTTTGTGGGAGACTTCATTCCAAGTATGGCGGCGATTTTCTCAGGGTTGGCTTCGATTCCTCGCCTGCTAACCATGTAGCCGAGGAATTTTCCTGATTCTACCCCGAAAGTGCATTTGTTGGGGTTTAGCTTCATCCCGTATTGGCGAAGAATTTGGAACATAGTCTTGAGGTCGTGGATGTGGTTTGAAGCCAGTCGGCTTTTTACCAACATGTCGTCCACATAGACTTCCATGGTTTTTCCGATATGTTCGGCGAACATTCGGTTGACCAATCGTTGGTAGGTGGCGCCGGCGTTCTTGAGGCCGAACGACATTACCTTGTAGCAATAGAGACCTTTGTTAGTTACAAAGGTTGTCTTGATCTGGTCACCCTCATGCATCCGGATCTGGTTATAACCTGAGTAGGCATCCATAAAGCTGAGCAACTCATGGCCCGCTGTTGCGTCCATGAGTTGCTCAATCCGGGGGAGTGGAAAGCTATCCTTTGGGCAGGCTTTGTTAAGATCTTTATAATCTATGCAAATGCGCCACTTCCCGTTGGGCTTTTTGACCATTACTACATTGGATACCCACTTGGGGTGCTCCGCCTCTCGTATGAAGTCGGCGGCGAGAAGTTTGTCAACCTCCTCTCCGATGGCGAGATATCGCTCCCCGCTAAATGCCCTTCTAGGATGTACCCGCTCGGGCACATTGCAGTCATCGTTCAGACGATGCACCATAATCTTCGGGTCTATGCCCGGCATATCTGCATGTGTCCATGCGAAGACATCTTTGTACTCTCTAAGGAAGTGGGCCATCGATTCTTGTTCCTCGGCGGACAATTGAGCACCGATTTTGACCGTTTGGTCGGGTTTGGCGATGTCCAGGACTATCGCGACGAGGTCGTCATGGGTTTCCACGCGACGGCGCTCGGTCTCGTCGCGCTGATCCAATTCTCCGAAGGTCCCTCCTTCCTCAGGTTTGCAAGGAAGCTCGTCCGAGAGCTGGTAGGTTGTGCAAATTGTTGCGTTCCCTGTTGGTTTGGTAACTTCTTCCTTTACGGCTCGCACATGGCACATTCGCGCCATGGCTTGATCTCCCATCATGCATGCAATCCCCTCGCTGGTTGGGAATTTCACCATGAGGTGGTAGACTGAGGTGATGGCTTTTAAACCGACGAGGGTCGGTCGACCGATAATCATGTTATATGTCGTCGGTTCGCTTATGATCAAGAAAGTCACGATTCGAGTGACTTCCGGACCACCCCGGGTCCCGAAGGTTACGGGGAGATCGATCGATCCTTCCGTCCAAACCTTTTCTCCTGAAAACCCGTATAGAGGGGTGCGGATCGGGGCGAGCCTTACTCCGTCGAGTTTCATTCGATCAAGCGCCGATTGGTAAATTATATCCACCGCACTTCCGTTGTCAATTAGGATGCGCTGGACCTTGTTGTTAGCAACCGTGGCAGACACAACCAAGGCATCGCTATGTGGGTGCAAGATTCTTTTCGCCTCATCCTCGGTGAAGCGAATTTCCTCGAACGGAATTGGTGGGGGGGTGACCTGAGTGAGGTTGACGCCACTCCTGATTCTCTCGTTTATCACCGCCCTTAGGTATTTTTTCCTTTGATTGCTGGACTCGCCACATTGGGGCCCTCCAGTAATCGTTCTCACGATGTTCATTTCAGGATTTTCGGGCTCGCTGGTAGCAGTGGCGACGGCGGCAGCCTTTTCCTTTATCAGCTTATTATTCTGATTCGGAAGACGTTCCTCCGGGACAGCTACCCCGGCGGCCCGCATGACAAACTCTTTGAGTTTCCCATCCTGGATCAGGGCTTCTATCTGTCGTTTTAGCTGAAAACAATCGGCAGTCATGTGTCCATGATCTCGATGGTATTCACAAAATTTACTTTTATCTCGCATCGCGGTACCCTTCCTCAATGGCGTCGGGAACCCGAGTTTGTCCCGATGCAGGGCCAGGATCCGGGCCGGGGACGTATTGAGCGGGGTGAGGATTTCCCCCCGAAACTGGTCGACAAAAGGCTTCCTTGATCTGGGAGAGGGTTCAACGCGATTATTCCTTCCGCGCTTCCCTCGGGTTTCAGGCCTTTCGTCGGGACGGTTGCGCCCTGAGCGCCCATCGCCTTTCCTAAAGCTTAGGTAATCCTCTATCCCCATGTGCGTCCTAGCGCATGCCATAAGCTCAGCCATGTCCCTCGGGGTCTTTCCCACAATCGATTTTAAGAAATCGCTAGGCTCGGCGCCCTCGGTGATGGCGACTATGGCATCCCGATCGTCGAAGTCTTCGACTTTATGCGATTCTTCCGTGAATCGGGCCAAATATTGACGGAGACTCTCGTCCGATTTTTGTTTGATCGTCCATAAGTACGATTTAGATTTTTTCTGTGCCACAAGTGTGGCAAATCGAGCTAGGAAAGCTTCCCGAAGGGCTTGGAAAGATCCGATGCTGCCAGGTTTCAGACTCCTGAACCATTCAAAGCTTGACCCCGTCAGTGTCAAGCTGAATGCCTGGCAGAGAGTCGCGTCCGACAATCCTTGCATCAACATCCATGTCTCGTAATGTTGGATGTGGAAGTTGGGGTCGGAGCGTCCGTCATAAGACGGGATGGTGGGGAGCTTAAATCCCCTTCCTGGCGGTTGTGCTAGCACTACCGCCGCGAAAGGCGAGTATGAGCCCTCCAGACCGTTGTAAGGTCTGGAGCCCCCCGAGCCTGCTCCTCGGAGCTTGATGATTTGATTATGGAGTCCCTGAATCATCGTCATCATCTCGAGCCCGTTGGCGGTTCCCGCGATGGGCCCCACCGGCGTCGGCCCCTGCCGCTCATTAGATCCTTGATCCATGAGGTTGGGAGGAGGGTTCCCGAGGGTTGTAGCCCCTGCCGCAGTCCGACGGGCGTTCAACTTCCTTCTCAAATCTTCCTCTTGAGGACCCCTCCGCGAGTTAAGGCGAACCCTGAGATCCTCCCCCGAAGGGTGCGAGGGCCTCGCCGTCGGCGGGCGACCTTCGCGGCGGACCTCATGGCTCTCCGCACCATCGTCGCCCCGTCGGGACTGCGCATGCCGCGGACGCCTAAATCGCCTACCATGGGAAGCGTTACCACTTCCCGGCACTCGTGGGTTACTGGATCCCTCAAGTTTTGAGCCCATTCGTTCTCGGGTAGCCGACGAACCCAACGGAGCGTCGCCTATGTGGGCCAAAGGCGAGGGAGTGAAAGTTTGACTCGTGTCTGTTTCTGGGATCACATCGTTTCCGATGTAATCCTCATCTTGGGTCGAGTTAGCCTCTTCCTCGTACCCAAGGAGGTTAACAAGCAAACCCTTGTTCACTCCCGGCCGCGCCAAAAGTTCCGCCAATCGGCGATTGGTTTCGTCTCGCAGGTCGTCCCCGCTGTCGCGAATGGCCGGATTGGCGCCTTCGATCCCCCTTGCGGGAGCCTGCGGCCTTGCCTCTCGATGAGGCAATTGTCGAAATTCGTATCGCGAGCCGGCAGCTCGGATGATAGGGTTACTCGATCGAGCATCCGCAGGAGTCGCAGGAACGCTACTCATTTCGTATGAAAAATAAAGAAAAGAAGTGAGAATAAAGAAATGTGGATCGGGTGAACTTTAAGGTCAAAAGCCCCCTCCTTCTAGCGCCAAAATGTTGTCGCTGAAATTTGGACAACGTTTAGAGACCTAAGCGGTCAGATCCTCGCTCAGAGCGGGTGACCCTCGCTTCGGCCTGAGCGTGTCAGATCCGGTGTCCCGGATCGTCTCTTAGCTTTCGTGTGGTCTTCGAGTCCTTCTGTTATCTGAAAAGAGTAAAAAGACGTGAACTAAGAAGGGAAAACAGAGGGGGGTCCTCTGTTTACCTCTCCGACGCTCAACATTAGTATAATGTGGGCGGAGTTTGTAGGATGACGAGGAGGGATCGACGAGATTGAGCGAGACGAGGATACTAGGATCGTAGGCGTCTCAGAGCTCGGGTCTCGGATCTTTTGGGAGTATTATTCCGATTGGGAGAGGATATCCGAAATACCTCACGTGGGAGTATGATATGTGTCTAGAGAATAAGGGAAAAGTGTCTCTTTTTGGAGTCTAGAGCTTACCTCTTGCGTAGAGAGCATCGAGGGCTACTTATAGCCACGGGTGTAGCCTTGTGGCCGAGTGGGGAACCTCTGGGCGTCGGTGGCCGGCCAGGTCCCTCCCACGAGTCGGGAAGGCCGGCCAGGTCCCTCCCCTAGGTGGGGAAGGCCGGCCAGGTCCCTCCCTTGGGTGAGGAAGGCCGGCCAGGTCCTTCCCCTAGGTGGGGAAGGCCGGCCAGGTCCCTCCCTTGGGTGAGGAAGGCCGGCCAGGTCCCTCCCCTGGGTGGGGAAGGCCGGCCAGGTCCCTCCTTTGGGCGAGGAAGGCCGGCCAGGTCCCTCCCCTAGGTGGGGAAGGCCGGCCAGGTCCCTCCTTTGGGTGAGGAAGGCCGGCCAGGCCCCTCCCATGGGTGAGGATGGCCGGCCGGGCCCCTCTCCTGTGTGACGGTGGTCGGTCAGGTGTGCGAGGGCGGGTCTCGGTTCTCCCGGGGAAGGCGTCTCCCCTTCGCGCCCCGGATATAAACGTGGATATATATATTTAACGCTGTCGCCGGAAATACGGCGACAACACGTACGTCAACTTGTAAAAGATTTGCTTTAACTTGTAAAAAACGTATTTTAACGTGTCAAAATGTAACTTTAACTTGTGAAAACGTAACTTTAATTTGTTAAAAACGTACTTTAACTTGTAAAAAACGTACTTTAAATTGTCAAAACGTAACTTTAACTTGTCAAAACGTAAGTTTAACTTGTTAAAAACATATATTCACTAGTAAAAAACGTACTTTAACTTGTCAAAAATGTGGTTTAACTTGTAACAAATGTACTTTAACTTGTAAAAACGTACTTCAATTTGGAAAAAACGTACTTTTACTTGTAAAAAATGCATTTTACCGAGTCAAAATGTAACTTTAACTTGTCAAAATGTAACTTTAACTTGTTAAAAACGTACTTTAATTTGTAAAAAAACGTAATTAAATGTGTCAAAATATAACTTTAACTTGTCAAAACGTAACTTTAACTTGTTAAAAACGTACTTTAAATTGTAAAAAACGAACTTTAACTTGTCAAAATGTAACTTTAACTTGTTAAAAACATACTTTAACTTGTAAAAAACATACATAAACTTGTAAAAAACCTACTTTAAGTTGTCAAAACGTAACTTTAACTTGTCACTTGTTAAAAACATACATTAACTTGTAAAAAATGTAATTTAACATGTTAAAAATGTGTATTAACTTGTAACAAATGTACTTTAACTTGTAAAAAATGTATTTCAACTTGTAAAAAACGTTCTTTAACTTGTAAAAAACATATTTTAACGTGTCAAAATGTAACTTTAACTTGTCAAAATGTAACTTTAAGTTGTTAAAAACGTACTTTAACTTGTAAAAAAACGTACTTCAACTTGTAAAAAACATACTTTAACTTGTAAGAACATAACTTTAACTTGTAAAAAACCTACTTTAACTTGTCAAAACGTAACTTTAACTTGTCAAAACATAAGTTTAACTTGTTAAAATCATACATTAACTTATAAAAAAACGTAATTTAACTTGTCAAAAATGTGGTTTAACTTGTAACAAATGTACTTTAACTTGTAAAAAACGTACTTCAACTTGTAAAAAACGTACTTTAACTTGTAAAAAATGTATTTTAACGAGTCAAAATGTAACTTTAACTTGTCAAAATGTAACTTTAACTTGTTAAAAACATACTTTAACTTGTAAAAAACGTCCTTCAACTTGTAAAAAACATACATTAACTTTTAAAAAACCTACTTTAAGTTGTCAAAACGTAACTTTAACTTGTCACTCGTTAAAAACATACATTAAATTGTAAAAAACATAATTTAACTTGTTAAAAATGTGGTTTAACTTGTAACAAATGTACTTTAACTTATAAAAAACGTACTTAAACTTGTAAAAACGTACTTTAACTTATAAAAAACGTATTTTAACGTGTCAAAATGTAACTTTATCTTGTCAAAATGTAACTTTAACTTGTTAAAAACGTACTTTAACTTGTAAAAGAACGTAATTTAACTTGTCAAAATGTAACTTTAACTTGTCAAAACATAACTTTAACTTGTTAAAAACGTAACTTTAACTTGTAAGAAATGTACTTCAACTTGTAAAAAACATACTTTAACTTGTCAGAACATAACTTTAACTTGTAAAAAACCTACTTTAACTTGTCAAAACGTAACTTTAACTTGTCAAAACGTAACTTTAACTTGTTAAAATCGTACATTAACTTGTAAAAAAACGTAATTTAACTTGTCAAAAATGTGGTTTAACTTTCAACAAAGGTAATTTAACTTGTAAAAAACGTACTTTAACTTGTAAAAAACGTATTTTAACAAGTCAAAATGTAACTTTAACTTGTCAAAATGTAACTTTAACTTGTTAAAAACGTACTTTAATTTGTAAAAAAACGTAATTTAACTTGTCAAAATGTAACTTTAACTTGTCAAAACGTAACTTTAACTTGTTAAAAACGTAACTTTAACTTGTAAAAAACGTACTTTAACTTGTAAAAAACATACTTTAACTTGTCAAAATGTAACTTTAACTTGTTGAAAACATATTTTAACTTGTAAAAAACGTACTTTAACTTGTAAAAAACGTACTTTAACTTGTCAAAATGGAATTTTAATGTGTCAACACGTAACTTTAAGTTGTTAAAACGTAACTTTAACTACTAAAAAATGTACTTTAACTTGTAAAGAACACACTTAAACTTGTAAAACACGTACTTTAACTTGAAAAAAACGTACTTTAACTAGTAAAAAATGTACTTTAATTTGTAAAAATTATATTTTAACGTGTTAAAATTTAACTTTAACTTGTTAAAACGTAGTTTAACTTGTTAAAAACGTACTTTACCTTTTAAAAAACGTAATTTTACTTGTCACAGCGAAACTTTATCTTGTAAAAAATGTACTTTAACTTGTAAAAAACTTAAGTAAACTTATCAAAACGGAAATTTAACTTGTAAAAAACGTACATCAACTTGTCAAAATGTAATTTTAATGTGTCAAAACGTAACTTTAAGTTGTTAAAACGTAACTTTAATTTGTAAAAATCGTACTTCAAGTTGTAAAAAACGTACTTCAACTTGTAAAACACTTGTTTTAACTTGTAAAAAACGTACTTTAACTTGTAAAAAACGTGCTTTAACATGTCAAAACATAACTTTAACTTGTTAAAAACGTACTTTAACTTGTAAAAAACGTACTTTAACTTGTAAAAATCCTACTTTACTTGTCAAAACGTAACTTTAACTTGTCAAAACGTAAGTTTAACTTGTTAAAAACGTAATTTAACTCGTTAAAACGTAATTTAACTTGTAAAAAACGTAGTTTAACTTGCCAAAATGTAATTTTAATGTGTCAAAACATAAGTTTAAGTTGTTAAAACGTAACTTTATCTTGTAAAAAATGTATTTTAACTTGTAAAAAACGTATATTTAACGTGTCAAAATAAAACTTTAACCTGTCAAAACGTAACTTTAACTTGTTAAAACGTACTTTAACATGTGTGTAAAAATGTAATTTAACTTGTCAAAATGTAACTTTAACTTGTCAAAACGTAACTTTAACTTGTTAAAAACGTACTTTAACTTGTAAAAATGTACTTTAACTTGAAAAAAACGTATTATAACTTGTCAAAACGTAACTTTAACTTGTTAAAAACGTACTTTAACTTGTAAAAAACGGACATTAACTTATAAAAAACGTACTTTAACTTGTCAAAACGTAACTTTAACTTATAAAAAACTTACATTAACTTGTAAAAATCTTACTTTAACGTGTCAAAACGTAACTTTAATTTATTAAAACGTAAGTTTAACTTGTTAAAAACATACATAAACTTGTAAAAAAACGAACTTAAACTTGTAAAAAACGTACTTTAACTTGTTAAAAACGTAGTTTAACTTGTCAAAACGTAACTTTAACTTGTCAAAACGTAAGTTTAACTTGTTAAAAACGTAATTTAACTCGTTAAAACGTAACTTTAACTTTTAAAAAACGTAGTTTAACTTTTCAAAATGTAATTTTAATGTGTCAAAACGTAACTTTAAGTTATTATAACGTAACTTCAACTTGTAGAATATGTACTTTAACTTGTAAAAAACGTACTTCAACTTGTAAAACACTTACTTTAACTTGTAAAAAACGTACTTCAACTTGTAAAAAACGTACTTTAACTTGGAAAAAACGTATTTTACGTGTCAAAATATAACTTTAACCTGTCAAAACGTAACTTTAACTTGTTAAAAACGTACTTTAACTTGTTAAAAAATGTAATTTAACTTGTCAAAACGTAACTTTAACTTGTTAAAAACGTACTTTAACTTGTAAAAATGTACTTTAACTTGAAAAAAACATACTTGAACTTGTCAAAACGTAACTTGAACTTGTTAAAAACGTACTTTAACTTGTAAAAAACGTACATTAACTTGTAAAAAACGTACTTTAACTTGTCAAAACGTAACTTTAACTTATAAAAAACTTACATTAACTTGTAAAAATCTTACTTTAACGTGTCAAAACGTAACTTTAAATTATCAAAACGTAAGTTTAACTTGTTAAAAACATACATAAACTTGTAAAAAACGTACTTAAACTTGTAAAAAACGTACTTTAACTTGTTAAAAACCTAGTTTAACTTGTCAAAACGTAACTTTAACTTGTCAAAACGTAAGTTTAACTTGTTAAAAACGTAATTTAACTCGTTAAAACGTAACTTTAACTTGTAAAAAACGTAGTTTAACTTGTCAAAATGTAATTTTAATGTGTCAAAACGTAACTTTAAGTTATTATAACGTAACTTTAAGTTATTAAAACGTAACTTCAACTTGTAAAAAATATACTTTAACTTGTAAAAAACGTACTTCAACTTGTAAAACACTTACTTTAACTTGTAAAAAACGTACTTCAACTTGTAAAAAACGTACTTTAACTTGTAAAAAACGTATTTTAACGTGTCAAAATATAACTTTGACCTGTCAAAACGTAACTTTAACTTGTTAAAAACGTACTTAGACTTGTTAAAAAAGGTAATTTAACTTGTCAAAATGTAACTTTAACTTGTCAAAACGTAACTTTAACTTGTTAAAAACGTACTTTAACTTGAAAAAATGTACTTTAACTTGAAAAAAACGTACTTTAACTTGTCAAACCGTAACTTTAACTTATAAAAAACTTACATTAACTTGTAAAAATCTTACTTTAACGTGTCAAAACGTAACTCTAAATTATAAAAACGTAAGTTTAACTTGTTAAGAACATACATTAACTTGTAAAAAACGTACTTAACCTTGTAAAAAACGTACTTAACCTTGTAAAAAACGTACTTTAACTTGTTAAAACCTAGTTTAACTTGTCAAAACGTAACTTTAACTTGTCAAAACGTAAGTTTAACTTGTTAAAAACGTAATTTAACTCGTTAAAACGTAACTTTAACTTGTAAAAAACGTAGTTTAACTTGTCAAAATGTAATTTTAATGTGTCAAAACGTAACTTAAGTTGTTAAAACGTAACTTTAACTTGTAAAAAATGTATTTTAACTTGTAAAAAAACTACTTCAACTTGTAAAACACGTATTTTAACTTGTAAAAAACGTACTTCAACTTTTAAAAAACGTACTTTAACTTGTAAAAAACGTATTTTAACGTGTCAAAATGCAACTTTAACTTGTCATATTGAAACTTTAACTTCTCAAAACGTTAGTTTAACTTGTTAAAAACGTACTTTAACTTTTAAAAAACGTAATTTTACTTGTCACAGCGAAACTTTATCTTGTAAAAAATGTACTTTAACTTGTAAAAAACATAAGTAAACTTATCAAAAAGTAACTTTAACTTGTAAAAAACATACTTCAACTTGTCAAAACGAAATTTTAATGTGTCAAAACGTAACTTTAAGTTGTTATAACGTAACTTTAACTTCTAGAAAATATATTTTAACTTGTAAAAAACATACTTCAACATGTAAAACACTTACTTTAACTTGTAAAAAAAGTACTTTAACTTGTAAAAAAACCATAATTTAACTTGTCAAAACGTACCTTTAACTTGTTATAAACGTACTTTAACTTGTAAAAAATGTACTTTAACTTGAAAAAAAAGTATTTTAACTTGGCAAAACGTAACTTTAACTTGTTAAAAACGTACTTTAACTTGTAAAAAACGTACTTTAACTTGTAAAAAACGTACTTTAACTTGTCAGAACGTAACTTTAACTTATAAAAAACATACATGAACCTGTAAAAATCTTACTTTAACTTGTCAAAACGTAACTTTAAATTATCAAAACGTAAGTTTAACTTGTTATAAACATACATTACCTTGCAAAAAAACGTAATTTAACTTGTCAAAAATGTGGTTTAACTTGTAACAAATGTACTTTAACTTGTAAAAAATGTACTTTAACTTGTAGAAAACCTAGTTCAACTTTTCAAAACGTAACTTTAACTTGTCAAAACGTAAGTTTGACTTGTTAAAAATGTATTTAACTCGTTAAAACGTAACTTTAACTTGTAAAAAACGTAGTTTAACTTTTCAAAATGTATTTTAACTTGTAAAAATAGTACTTCAACTTGTAAAACACGTACTTTAACTTGTAAAAAACGTACTTCAACTTTTAAAAAACGTACTTTAACTTGTAAAAAACGTATTTTAACTTGTCAAAACGTACCTTTAACTTGTTAAAAACATACTTTAACTTGTAAAAAATGTACTTTAACTTGAAAAAAACGTACTTTAACTTGTCAAACCGTAACTTTAACTTGTTAAAAACATACTTTAACTTGTAAAAAACAGACTTTATCTTGTAAAAAACGTACTTTAACTTGTCAAAACGTAACTTTAACTTATAAAAAACATACATTAACTTGTAAAAATCTTACTTTAACTTGTCAAAACGTAAGTTTCAATTATCAAAACGTAAGTTTAACTTGTTAAACACATACATTACCTTGTTAAAAAACGTAATATAACTTGTCAAAAATGAGGTTTAACTTATAACAAATGTACTTTAACTTGTAAAAAACGTACTTAAATTTGTAAAAAACGTACTTTAACTTGTTAAAAACCTAGTTTAACTTGTCAAAACGTAAAATTAACTTGTCAAAACGTAAGTTTAACTTGTTAAAAACGTAATTTAACTCGTTAAAACGTAACTTTAACTTGTAAAAAACCTAGTTTAACTTGTCAAAATGTAATTTTAATGTGTCAAAACGTAACTTTAAGTTGTTAAAACGTAACTTTAACTTGTAAAAAATGTATTTTAACTTGTAAAAAAAGTACTTCAACTTGTAAAAAACTTACTTCAATTTTTAAAAAACGGACTTTAACTTGTAAAAAACGTATTTTAACGTGTCAAAATGTATGTTTAACTTGTCACAACGAAACTTTAACTTCTCAAAACATTAGTTTAACTTGTTAAAAACGTACTTTAACTTTAAAAAACGTAATTTTACTTGTCACAGCGAAACTTTATCTTGTAAAAAATGTACTTTAACTTGTAAAAAACATAAGTAAACTTATCAAAACGTAACTTTAACTTGTACAAAACGTACTTTAACTTGTCAAATGAAATTTTAATGTGTCAAAACGTAACTTTAACTTGTTAAAAAGTAACTTTAATTTGTAAAAAAGTACTTCAACTTGTAAAACACTTGTTTTAACTTGTATAAAACGTACTTTAACTTGTAAAAAAGGTGCTTTAACATGTCAAAACGTAACTTTAACTTGTAAAAAATGTACTTTAACTTGTAAAAAACGTACTTTAACTTGTAAAAATTCTACTTGAACTTGTCAAAATGTAACTTTAACTTGTCAAAACGTAACTTTAACTTGTTAAAAACATACATTCACTTGTAAAAAACGTAATTTAACTTGTCAAAAATGTGGTATAACTTGTAACAAATGTACTTTAACTCGTAAAAAACGTACTTAAACTTGTAAAAAACGTACTTTACCTTGTAAAAAACCTAGTTTAACTTGTCAAGACGTAACTTTAACTTGTCAAAACGTAAGTTTAACTTGTTAAAAACGTAATTTAACTCGTTAAAACGTAACTTTAACTTGTAAAAAACGTTGTTTAACTTGTCAAAATGTAATTTTAATGTGTCAAAACGTAACTTTAAGTTGTTAAAACGTAACGTTAACTTGTAAAAAATGTATTTTAACTTGTAAAAAAAGTACTTCAACTTGTAAAACACGTACTTTAACCTGTAAAAAACGTACTTCAATTTTTAAAAAACGGACTTTAACTTGTAAAAAACGTATTTTAACGTGTCAAAATGTAACTTTAACTGGTAACAACGAAACATTAACTTCTCAAAACATTAGTTTAACTTGTTAAAAACGTACTTTAACTTTTAAAAAACGTAATTTTACTTGTCACAGCGAAACTTTATCTTGTAAAAAATGTACTTTAACTTGTAAAAAAAATAAGTAAACTTATCAAAACGTAACTTTAACTTGTAAAAACGTACTTTAACTTATCAAAATGTAATTTTAATGTGTCAAAACGTAACTTTAAGTTGTGAAAACGTAACTTTAATTTGTAAAAAACGTACTTC